>VZZY01025926.1:0-37174 GCA_013400335.1 Eurystomus gularis | reverse complement strand
CTTTTACTAAACCAATACACCACTTTATCACTACCCACCTGAAATACTAAAAGGGGGTAATAATCAGAGGGGTTTATTAGGGCAGGAAGTTTGTCCAACACATCCCTAACCCGTGCCCCAGGGAGGCAGCAGACTTCCCTGTTAAGTGGGTCAGGAAGGCATACTGGCCCCTCTGCCCCAGTCAGTAGAGAGTCACCCACAACAATGATCCATGTGCTTTTCCTTTTGGAGCCAGTTGTGATGCTGGGCTTATGACAATTTGGTCTTTCTGGCATTTCCAGCCTGGGTGAACCATACTCCTCTCCAACAGCCAGTTCCTCCTGAAGGACTCCATACCTGTTCTGCAAGGGTAACTGTGAAGGTGGGGGAGGCCAGGAGGGGATTCGCCTGCTTCCCTGAGCAGGGACCTGTTTCCATTCTCCCCCTTCTCTGAGGTCCCCTCCTACTGCCTGGTGACAAGAGGGGAGAGGGTCCTCTGATTTATGTGGTGCCTCAAGCTGTTTCTTTTCTCTCAGGGGATGGGTCCACCAGCAAGGGACATGGGTCAACCTCTCTCTTACACTCCCTCATACTCCTCAACCTCTCCACTTCATCCTTCAGCTCAGCCACCTGGCTGAGCAGACCATTCATCTCTTCACATCTGACACAGGTGTTGTCACCACTACCCTCCATTGCAAGTGCCAGGCTCTGGCACCCTCTGCAGCCAGAGGCCTGGATGCCCACATGTTTGCCTGGGGCGTCTGGGTGCCCATAGCTTTTCTAACAAGAGCCTTCGGACGGGTAGCAACCATGGCTGGATCTCTACAAGCAACTGACATCTTGTGACTCGAGGGGCAGTTGGGAGGAGCACCCTTGACCTCTGACCACTTATAGCGGTTGAACTTACTTGTACATTGGCAGAGGCTCAGCACCCTGTCCCAAGCACTGCAGCCAGCTGCAGCACCCCTCCAGAGCACACAACAAGCACTAGTTGCTTGCCCTGTGTTCTGTCGCTGCCCTCCCTGAGGCTTCTTATAGCCTGGTGGCCTGATCAATGGTGGGTGGTGCTGGTTCCACTCTGGCTATGTCAGCAGCCTGCCCACCAACTGACAGCCCTCAGCACAGGCCAAGGGCTTTTCTCGGCTTCAAAAAGCCCCCCAAAAGAGCTTTTTGTGGGCCCTTTTTGCTGCAGATCCCTTCCCCAGTGCAGTCTTACTTGCCCTGAAGCTGGTCTCTGTGGAACCCAGATTTTTTTTTCTTAAAATTCACAAGGTACAGTAATGTATTTTTCAAGTATGAAGATAATAAGAGCAAAGTGTCTCAAAAAGTAGGTGATTTGGGGAGTGAAGTGTTCAGCACCACAATCATACAAACCTTCTTAATGAGAAATTATCTGCTGGTGTAAATCAGAATATCTGCTCTGAAATATAAAGCAGTACTGGGTTTTATATTAGCTGATTATATGATTGTGTAAGTTTATACACTTTACTTGGTGTAGGTCATTATGAGGATGCCCAATTAAATATAATCACAGTAATTTGTTAATCTTGGATGAATACATTGTATAGTTTTGTGGTGTATTTATAGAAAGCTATGTTATTTTTTTTTCTTAGGAACAGACAGATAAGACAACAGTCTTATGCTATATATATATCTTTTTCATTTGTATAAAATTTTAGGCACTTTATCATAAGTGTATTTGATTTATGCATGTGTATATGCATTAGTCAGGATGAATGAGGAGCGTTTTATTACGTTTCATACGGTGCTTTTTTACATCCTATTTCTAAAAGGAAAAACTAAATAATGTAGAAATGCTTAAAAGCTGTTTAAAATTCCCAACCTTTTTTCCCTGAAATCTGAGTTTTCTATTCTGTATTTGTTGCATATCAAATTTTGCAGTCTAGTAAGACCTGAGAAATGCAATGAAGTTTCCTTTCCTGTCACTGCCTAAACTACTACATATGATATTAGGCCTTGGATAAAAAATGACCTCAGTCCAGCTGGAAAATTAGACTAAAGCAGAACTTTAGGATAATCAGATACCTCAACCAAAATGAATATTACACATGCAATATATACATGTACGCAAAATATTGTGATCTTGGAAACTTTTAAGTACAATGACAGAATATAGGCAAAGGTTGGGTTTTTGAAAGATACTTAGGCACTTTGGTACTCACTTCTCCAAAGTCTTAGGGCAAGATGCAAAATGTGACATAGGCAACAAAGGAGAGAATCACAATTGTGAGTGATGTGTCTCAAAGTTAGCTGTCCACATTCAGATTAATCACTTTGAATGACTTATGGACATGACAAGAAAAGAGAACCCCCATAGAGCTTAATACAGCCACATCTTCAGTATGACTTTAAGAATGTGCACTATATTTTCCTGCATCCCTCAGATTTCCTAATAATGGTTTTTACAACCCCCCCACTTCATCAGTTGAGACTATAACTCATAAATACAGGGCTGATTGAAACTGCTAACTGAACTGTGAAAGAGAAAGGCAGACAAACATGTTTAAAACAAGTCTAAACTGTTCAGCATGTGGATAGTGGCTATACAAAAAAAAAAAGTCCCCAAAACCAAAAGTAACCCAGGTACAGGAACAGAGGCTGAAAAATGTGTTGCCACCTTTTCAATAAGCCTCATAAGAGTTGTTCTTGTTCAAAAATACCAGATATTGAATTACTTACTTGACCATATAGACTTTGTGATTTGAGAGAAATCAGTGGACACTGTTGCAAGCCCCATTCAGTGCAAAAACAAATAAAGAGAATATCGTTCATTCTTAAGTCCTTAAAGCCAATCAATGAATTTAGGAGATTTTATCTTTTTCAGTACTTGAAGTTGACTGTGTAACAGATGATAGCTAACAGTATGAAAGAAAAAAAGGCAGCAAGAAGTGGTAGTCACAGGGAATGCCTTGAGTTCCTATGACAACTGAGGACAGTCTGGAGGCTGCACAAGAATTCCATCCTAAATATGTGCTACATAAAATGATCAAAGAGAATATTTTCCTTTTATTCGTGAACTTTCATTCAGAATTTGTGCTTGCTTAGTATCAAGATGAATACTAATAACATACAGTACCATGACAAAGGCTGCTGTTGCAGCTTGAGAAGGCTTTGTGAATAATGTAAAAACTTACATTCCACAAAAGTAATTAATAAAATTACCATAGGGAGAAAAGTTCTGCATGTTTATTCATTTATTTTAGCTTCCTTTGCTTTTAACAACCCTAGCTTATAAATAGTTCAGTGTACAGAGCATAGGCTAGGCTGATAAATTTCATGGGTTTGTCATGGAGAAAATATTAAATTTCATGCCTTGTCAAAGATTAATAGGAAAACCGTGTTAATACCATGCAGACAATTTGTATAATTTAAACTGCATTTCAGAGGCATGATTAGAGGAAAAACAGAATAAATAACAAATTACATAGGAAAAGAATGTCAATACAGTGTTGAGACATCTTGGAACTTCTCTATGGTAAAAGAGAAACTCATACTGGATTTGTCCCTGTTGTACATATATACTGAAAAGAAAGGCTATTAAATCTTCGCATGATTTCTCTGCGATTCATCTCCCTTACCTACCTAAATGTTTGACATCTAAGATAATCATCCCAGATTCCTTGTATAGTTAGCAAAGAGAAACAAGAATTTCCTGAAGGTGATTCATCTCTCCTGACTGAGACTCAAATTTTAAGGTGAGATTTAAGTTCCTTCAGGATTTTTCTGGAAGAATCTACTCAAAGTCAATCTCACATTTTGTGTAGGCCTATGGGTTGAGTGACCTTCTATTCTGTAGATATAAATTTTTTATACAAGACCTTCAGAAAGTGTTGAATAAGGCAGTGGTAGAGTACAAGAACAAACCACAGGGAATCAGTCTTTTCTAGTTATGGGAACAGGGAATTAGTGTTTGTCCGTGTCTAGATACTTTCAAAATTGTAAATTACTCAGAAGATAAATTATGCTATAAACATAATAGAAGAACGTTATATTTTCTATTACAAAGATGTATGGAAAAGACCTCAATGTGGCAAAAAAATTGAATTCTGTATGACTGAAAAATATAGCTCAGTATTTCCTAAGATATTGAGATGCTTGTGTTTCCCATACAATTTCTCTGTACAGATATCTCATTTTCCTTATTGGGATTCATCAGAATATCACAATAGTTTTTACATTTTCAATCATTTTGAAGTCATACAAGGTCCAGCATGTATTTTATCTCTGTTTCTTTCTACCATATCTTTGTGATATTCAACATTTTCATCTCTTGCTTTCAGTATTACTGTTCTCAGGGTACTATCATGCTCAGCCTCATCAGTTGAAGCAATAATCATATCATCAGCAATTATATATTCCCTGGAAGTATCACAAAGTGCCTTATAACTCTTTTTCTACAATATTTCACCGACACATTTTAATCTCAAATGTTAATCCAGAAAACTGATAATGTCCTCCTGGAGAGTTAGAAGTACCTTAAAAGAGACATACCTATCTAATTTCACCTGCCAGGCCCCATCTTTCTTATCTGAAATGGTAACAAGCTGCTTGACTGCTAATTGATGTTGCAAATCTTCTCATGTCAGTACTGAGCAGTGGTAGTAGCTATAGTGCTATTTAACCTTCTGGTGTTAAATATACCGAGTCTTTTTTTGTCCTTTTTCCTTTTTTCTGCTCCTGTCAAAGTGCTGATGCATTCTCTTGTGATACTTTTAATCACCTGAATCATAATTTATTTCATAACTTGTTGCCCTAACTTTATTGTTGATTATAGTGAAACTACTTGTGCAGACTAACAACTGGATCTTAGGTGTTCCAAGAGTAGCAGAAATTATCTTACTGCAACCACATACACCTAATGCAACATTTATTTCTATGCAATTATATTCACATTCTCAAATTCCTCTAAATACACCATAGTAAACTATGACAATATCTTCTTTGGATGCCAAATTTATCATTGTATGTCTCTCACCTATATATCCAATGTGTTATAAGTGATCATTCCATTATGAAAAATTTACCTTTGTTTTTTTGGTTGTCACTTCCAGTTTCTCTACTTCTTCTAAGTGAGCTACATCCTCTGCTGCTATGAGTGGATGAAACGTCACTATGTGCTTACAAGCAATTAGCTTTTGTGGTTTTTTTTAAATACAGTATACTACTGTTCCATTCTGAATGCTGATTTCTAGTCCAAATTTGTCAGTACAGGGACAAAAAGGATCTGAGTTTAGACAACAAAATTGGTTATGTTTTACCTAACTGGCTGTCGCTGTTGAGATGGACAAGACACTGGACAAATTAAGCAGCAATAGCCAACTTTATTTTTTACAGCTCTTCTTTTATATTCTCTAGCTTTAGCTCTAAACCATCATGTCACACAATAATTGGTTTTTGCTCGTTACTAACATTCTCTTATTGGTTAACATTTCTTGCCCACATGTCTTCATTAGCTTCTGTCAACATCCTTCTTCTACGTTCTTCAAATTCCTCAAAAGCTGTTTATCTTCTTTCCAGGGTACAGCTTGATTCAGTCATGGTCAAAGCTTTCTGTGAGGCCCGCAGGCCAGCTGTCAGCCCCCACAGTTCCCCCTTTTTGTTTTTCTACTACAAAGGCTGTGTCTATCATCCTCTGCAGGGCCCTTTGCAGATGGGACAACAGACATGGCACTAAGAGTAGAACGATTACAACAACCAACAAAAGAAGCGATCCTGTTTTAATCAATATCATAAACCATCCTGAAATGCCCCATCCTTTTAGCAAATCATTCAGGCATTCCCATCCATCTTGTACCTGTAACTTATTAATCCCATCCTTTAACCACTGTATACCTTTATGTACAGATTCAGAATGATCTGACAAATTCATGCAACACATTCTCTCAATATCCTCACATCCATGTCCTTGTGCTAACAGCAATAACCAATTGCTGCAGTGTTGCATGTCTAATACTATCAACATTAACAAGCATTTCACTCAATGTTGTTGAAGTGGCATTAGTCTGCCTTGCAAGCCAACACTCTAATTTATTCAAGGTTGGTAATGCGTGAGCTGTTCCTACTGGTGATATTAAGCTAGCAAGCATATGTGTGCCTGTATTCCAAAACTCTAAATTATCATCAGAGTTAATCCCATCCTGTGTCTATGCTTTGGTGGTCCTCACAAGATTCACAAACAAATGTTACACATGCATCCATCATCACTGATCCCAATAGGTCTAGTTCCTATGGATCTAAACCCATCTTTGGCAGGCTATCTATCCAAGGCACCATATTAGAATCGTTTACATTTGTTGCTACCTTTCCCAATAGGGTCTGATTTCCAAAGTTTTTACTATTATTCCATCATCTAGCGAAACACTCACAAGGCACGTCTGAAATGGGTTTTCTGGTGTTGCAGTGGCTAAGCATATCAAATCCTGTCTGGTTATGTTAGCCAATGTTACCCATACATTCGTCTTGGGCTGGCTCATTGTCCACATGTTGCTCATGCTCCACGTTACTGTGCAAAGCAGGATGCACGTACCGGGCTGGTATCCAGTGAGCACCTGCATCTGTGGAAACACAAGCATAACCACGCCCCCAGGTAATAAGGTCTCAAGGACCTTCCCACTTGTTGGTTAATAAATTCCTGACTAGAACCTTAACCTGAGGTGTATCAGTGTCTCCCAGAGACTGTAAAGACAAAAAATGGTTCAAAATTACTGGATATTTAGAATCTCCCAAAACCATCAAATGATTTAGAGTATAAACCACTTTTGTCAATCTACTAGAAGGCGATTCCCAAATCACTGACAAGAGAAAATAAAGCTAAAAAGAAGAATGTTACAAAACATTTCATGAGCAAGGATGGAAGTAGATTAACATTGCAAGAGCAGAACTCTAAGAGAATAGATTTTCTTTGTTCAAGGACTAACTAACAACTCATATCCTGTAGTAGGCTGCTTTTGTTGGAGCAGGTTTTTGCCAAGTTCAGGATGATGGAGAACAAGAAAAAAGTCTGTTGCTGTGATGAAGGAGAGATGTAGGCTGAAACAAAGGTATTATCCTTTGAAAGTGCTCTCAAATTATCCATAGTTTCCTTCACCCCTGTTCTGCCAAGAAGTGTAACGCTAGATGATCCTTTTATCTCTGGCATGGAGCTCTCCTTGTGTTCATTCTCAAAGAACATAGAAGTTTTGGAAACTATTCATGTCAGCAATCAACTCTGGTTAGTAATACTGCCCTGGCTGGCCTATGTAGGGATGGCTTTGAAGATGCATAGGAAAACTTGGATCTGCTAACACACTGGTAACTGTAGAACCATTTCACTTTTAGCTTTGCTGCTGCTTCTTTTCTGTGGAAAGTTCTGTGGTTTCACAGTCATTTAAAATGTCTCTGAAAACTTTCTGCAAAAGATAGTTGCCAGAGAACAACTTTGTCTGCTAAAACAACCTGAGCCAGAAGCCAGACCCTGCATGTTGAGATGTTAAGGATAGCTACACTTTTGTTGTGGGGTCACTGACACAATAACGACTGGCTGTTAGGAATTTCTGGGCTGTAGGAGAAAATTCTAGGAATGGTCAGAATGTGAGTGTAGCTAATGTTAATAAATTTCTAGAAAGATGGGGCAGTTTGGGGTTTTGTAAGTAAATCATAATTCTGCAATAATTTTCTTAGAGTTTGGGTTTTATTTTTTTTAGAGAATGAACTTGCTATCACATAGTCTGTAATCCATAATTAATTATGAGGCAAGGAGAGTAACTGCTATCATGTGAGGTGGTAAAAATTGCACCAGTGTGCTTTATCTGTCTAGCTGAACAGAAGCTTCATATATGCTCTCACTGCAACAAAAACTAAGCAAACCAGTATGACTTTTACTTGTGTGTCTCCTACTACTTGTTCTTATTCATATGATGCTGATGATGTTGGTTTATCACACAAGCAGCATTACAGAATTATTCCAGAGGTGTGATATTTGCCCACATATGGGATCAATGGACATCTTTCCACATAGGATTCACAGAATTTCTGAAGGTAGCATTCAGATTTTCAGAGGATACAAGCACCTATAGCATTTAAGCACATGCTACTAGTCTACTCTGCTGTCAGGCATCTATGACCAGACAAAGATTTTAAAGTTTAGATAGAGCCCTGTACTGTATATTCATCATCCCTGGAAATTCTAGAACATACGCATAGTGGAAATAGCCAAGCTCTAGGAAGTGACAGTGGCAAAAAAAGTTGACAAATAAAAAAATCTAAATGACCAAAGAAAGCTCTAAATATGACAACAATATGTGAGATAAACTATATCTTCATCTAAAAGGAAGTCGAGTAATTGAAGGAGAAGAGGACTCATTGGATGCTTGTTAAATGTGACTGTGATATGCAGACATTTGTGTGAAATGGTATCAGATGGACACTAGGAACCCATCTTCAGCAGAGAGACTCCAGCTGTAAAAGTTCAGTCTTCCCAAAATAGGACATTGAAATGAAGAGGACAAACATAACAATGACTGGTATTCTGAGAACCGACATCTATTGCACACTCAGAGAAGACATTCAGTCACTATTTCAAAGGTGGTAACAATGATCACATAGTAGAGCTGGTTGCACCTTGGAAGTACCATGGAAGTCAGAAAATAGAAGAATTGTATTTCCCTTAAACTGGAGGGCATCTTGAGAGATAGACTGTACGTGATGAATGAGGCAAAGTTGCCACGTTGATAGATGACTTGTTGATAGATAATGTTGAACTGAAGGCAAAAGTGGAGGCAGACAGATCAAAAGCAGCAAGATGTCTAAATTATTTTTAAACAAGCAGCTTTACAAATGAAAAGAGGCAGCAGAGACTACTGTGTGAAACAATTGTGCCTTCCCTAACACACAAAGGTGAATGTTAAACGGGTAGACTGAAGTTTCCTGCTTTCTTCATAGTCCCAGTATCTCTTAAAGACATTATCTCAATGAGACAATTATCAATTTAATTTGATATTCAGTGTCACTCAAATGCTAGTAATAAGTTTATATTATTCATATGACTGGGAATGAAATTAATCTCATCCTAAAGAATATTTAAAATAAAACCTGTTTCTTTCTTTTTCTGAATATAAAAGGAGCTGCGGTTTGATTAGAGGCAGATATGCACAGTGTAGATGTTTGAATTTAAGTGACTATGTCTGGAGAGGTAAAAATATTTGGGTGAGGTTTACAGTGGTCAGGTCTAACATTTTCAAAGCTTGCATTAGCAAACAGTTTTAAAGAAGATCTAAGTACATTCTTTTTTTTTTTTAATGAATGTTAAATGTCTAGCAGAGGTGAAAGATCTGAAATATATACAAACTATTCATAAAAGAAAGCTTATCCAAAATCAGACTTACTTCTGTGAACATAGGTTCAGACATAAGAATCATGTCCATGTGCAGGAAAGTTGATAAAAAATTTATTATGTGGATTATATCAGGTGAAATGAATCTTGACAGATGAGCTTAACGTTACCTAACTTAAGCTTTCTTTTCATACAGTGTATCTGTCTTAATAAAACTACAAACTCGGCTGACTCTTTGAGATTTGACAAATAAACACATTGATTAACTTTTATCTCAATTTGATTCTAGTTAAGGGTGGCTTAAAAGTAGTGAACTAGCATGAGAGAATTAAAAAACTACATTCTGTTTTAAGTATACAGTTCCTTAGAAAGTTTTTCCAGGATATTATAAAAGAATTTCTGGACAGAAATATTTTAAAGCTGTGTGTTTAAGTTCTGTTGACAGTAATGAAGATGTCTTAGGGGTAGAAGTCTCTTCCAGCACCCATGAATAATCAGAGAAGCTATCTAGAATACCACAAGGTAGTGTGGTAGCCCCAAGTGTGAGGCTATGACACATACAATGTGGATGGGGCAGGAGCTCAGTAAAACAGAGATGGCATAATTCAGTGGCCCAAAACACTGTGTTGTGCTGCCAAAAAAACATTCACCTGTATGTGCACACTTGCTGTAAACAATATTGGTGGACTGGAAGAAAAATAAGTGTGAAAAAATGAGAAGTTTTGCATAAATATGCAGGCTCATCAGAGTCCCTTTCCTGGCTTATTTGACATAAATGTTGTCATTTGTGTGGCAAAGACTGATCACACAATAATCACTTCTGCCAGATCCCAGGATCATAGAATCACAGAATGTTTTGGGTTTCAAGGGACATTTAAAGGTTGCCTAGTTCCACTCCCTTGCTATGGAAAGGGATAAAGAAATGCATTCAGATGACAGGGTTCGAAAGGGTTCACTTGCCTGCATTAAGGGTAAAGGGAAGCATCACCAGTATTTGCATAGAAAAAAAGAAAAACATGGTGAGCACTTTGTCTTATTTATGTTGGAGGGTGATCCAAGCTGGAGTGCATGCAGCCATGATAAGGGTGAGAGATTAAAATTCTATTTGTACAAATTATTTGAAAGCCCAAGTATTTATCCTTGCTGGAGGAATCCTAAATACAATACATGTCATTTGTAAAAGAATAGGGGTGGAATCAATTTCTTTTGACTTCAAATATGTACAGTGTTTGTACTGTATAATCAACGGAGAAGAACAAACACTTTAGTGAACCTGAGATGGATAAGTGTGGTAGTTTAGACCCTGCTGGGACCTGAGCACCACGTGGCTGCTCCTGCTGNTTATATGCAGTTCTATAATGTTATATATTATTATATAGTATATAGACCTCTATAACAGTATTAGCAACTTTTTTCTCCAAATTTTCATTCTTTTAATCTATTCAGCCTTCAGTAATTGATAGAGCTTTGCAGCTTGTACATTCCTGTGCACTTATGTGGCTTTCTAATGTATATGTCTTCACTGATTTGGCAGGAAAGAATGAAATTGTAAGTTCTGTAATAGCTGTGGGTGCTGATGATCCAGCCTTTCTCTGAATATCCAGATTACCTGAATATCCAGATTCTCATTGGTTGTCTCATAGTTGTCCAGCAATAACTATGGATTCAACAGGAAGAATTCATCCTGCAAAGATTGCCTTCAAATTCCTGCTTAACAGTTTGTGTGCAAGGCAAGATGGAACAGATGGTCTTTGCATAGCAGGAGATTGCTAGAATCAGTTTCACCTTTTTTTGCCAGAACAGCTGACAACAGCATTAATTGATATCAGTTGTTGCACTTTTAGGAGGAGATAGTGAACACGTAAATTCTTACAATTTCTAAAAGAGATCCATGAAATCTCTCATGTTTACACAAATTCATAAAAAGTCTGTTGGGAATGGTGCTCTTTTATGTAAGATTTTTTTTTAATACAGTTCCAAGCTTTCCCTTGCCAGGAAAAATATTAACTCTGTTGCATTCCAAAGAGACAAGCAGATCTGTCAGTGCTCTGAATACATAATCAGCTCCATGGAACTGACCTAATTTAGATACAATGCCCAGTACCTCTGCCAGGATACTGTTACTGACAGCAATATAATGTCCATTGTGCCAGTGTAAGAAAACCAACATGCTAGTTGATTTTTGTTATCAAAATTGCTTAGGTAACTGAGAGGTTTTTTTCACATTAATGTCTCTTCCAAAACAAAGCAATTAGAAAGCATCAAAATGTCTATGGCAGATATAATCATAAGCATTAGATGTGTTGGTTCCTTTTACAAGTGGATAATATCACAGGTTAAGAAAGGAAATCTTTCCCAAGTACCTCATATATAATTTTATAGAGCCCATATGGAGGGTTATGAAGTTGCCCTTTCATTAACTCTTGTTTTTTAATGATGCTAAATTCTATCTCCATTTCTGGAAAACCTGGTTTGAACCAGCTTGATGTCTGAGATTTGTAGTCCAATGTTAAAAGTATGGTCGTACTTTCTCTGGAGGTTTCATGGACTTTGCACAATACAGTTCATGCTGAATGAATCTATGAAGTATCCTGTAAAAACTGCAGTTTGTTGTTTGGTGCTATATTAATTAGATTTATTATTAAGGAATTAGTGTATAATGTCAACGTCAGCATGACACAGATAAATGAGATAGCTTTTGAATTATCGCTAAAAACTTTTGTGAGGCTTCACCAATTGTCGCGGTCGGGCGCGCAGAGGTCCGACCACCTCCCAAAGGGAGAAGGGTTGAGGGTAAATTGGGACATCTCTCCACCAAGCTCGCAAGCAGACACGGAGACCGAAAGAGTATCTAACAAGTTTATTACTAAATATATTCAAATAAAACCTTATTTACTCTATGGAAATATTACAATATTAAAGAACACCACGCCCACCCATTCACTCCCTCTCTCACCCACCGAGAGATAAGGGCAAATAAGGACTTAATTATGTCAAGATACGACCTGTATGTGTGGATGGTGCGTGTGTGTGTGCGTGCATGTGTCCTTTCAGCGTTTGGTGATGGTCTCCGTGGAACGGCGACGATGTCCGACCGGCAGACCTGGACTGTTTCCAGTGACGTCAGCAGCTTGTAGCTTTTCGGTGCGATTGGAGTTTCTCTCCTTCTNTTCAGTTTTGGCTCATGGCGGCGGCTCACGGCAGTGGCAACGATTGCGCACCTTACGGCCGGCGGCAGCTCACGGCTTCTTTCTCTCCCCCGGATTCCTGGAGCAGTGGGAGTCAGCAGTTCTGTCCGGCGGTTCTCCGCGGCAGCTGCTTCCTTCTTTCTAACTGCTTAGTTTCTTCAGGGGGCTGCGCTGACAGCTCAGTTCAGTTTCCCCCCCCTCCTCCTCGCTCCTCTCCGGCAGCGGCGGAGGGAGGAGGGGGGTGCGCTCAGCAGGAGCGATGTGCTCCCTTTGTGCAGTGAGGCGGAAAAGAGAGCGATTGTTTACTTTTTCGATATTTATGGCTGGCGTTATCTCGGTTCCGGTTTCCTGGAGGATTTATGCCGAATAGATTTATGGGAAATCGAGTTTTTTGCTCACTGTTTTAATAAGGCAGAAAAAATCATGTGGTCGGTTCACCACACCAATGAAACCATCAGATTCCAGCACTTATCTCTTGGCATATGTGCAGTGATAATATGAAAGTCTTCTATATCTGTAGGTGTAGAATTCAAGGACTGGTTGACTGTTAGCAAGCCTTCATCAAACTTAGATTTCACATACTTAGTTTGTGTGCGTTTTTTTCCCAGTTGTTTTGATGAAAATTAAACTTCATTTAGTGCATTAAAATCTTGAGCCTCTAAATCAGTTGAAGAAATTATCTTCTAGATTAGACACTGGTGGTTCAATTGCATAGTGAACTCTAAGGACTGTGCCACAGAGGGTGCATTTTTGATGCTTAAAAGCCTTCAGAGTTCAAAGGAGGATATAAAGCTTTTAATAGAACTGTGCAAGAAGTTGATAGGATGACATTCACCAGAAGTCAGAAAATAGCTTCTTCATTTTCTTGAATTAGAATTTTTTTTCATCTATGAATCATCAATAACATGAAAGTAGCTGCATATTTTCCTACATAATTCTATTATATATTTGGAGTAGACAATAGGGATTTAACTTTCTCTGAAAAAGTTAATTTTATGTTAATAATAGCTGATAAAACGTCTGTGTCTGTTATTTATTTATGAGCCATGAGACTATTGTTGTTCTCAGCCTATTAGTCATTTAGATGTCTCTTTTGTAGATAATATCTGCTGGCCTTCACAGTTTATTTTCAGGTTGTTAACTTTATAGTTTTCCCAGAGTACTACATGGCACTACAAACTATGATTTTCTTTAAATTAAGCTTAAATTTAAGAATATTTTAGGTGTATTCATTAATAGTAGCTTGTGTACACTCTCCAAGTTCTCTCTGTTTAGAATTTAATTCTACTAGAATCCAAATTAAAAAAAAAGCTTAAGTAGTAGTGGAAATAGAATATGGAAACCCGATAGGGAAAAGGAGAAGATGTAAAGGCTGGCTTCCATGGGAAAATCAGTATAAACAGCCTTTCTTTGTAGGGCAGTGCCAGAGTAGGAGTTTAGGAAGAAAAGTGAAGAAAAGAAAAAAAAAAAAAAAAAAGAAGAAGAAGAAAAGAGTGTCAGAGAGAATATGCTGGTTAAAGCCTTGGACTGGGTTTTTGTGACCAGGTTTTGGTACTGAGGAGGGCTGCAGGACTGGCTTCTATGAGATGCCAGATGCTTCCTCCATATCTGATAGAGTCAATGCCAGGTGGCTCATACGACAGACATACTGCTGGCCAAAGCTGAGCCAATTGGTGGTGGTAGCACCTCTGTGACAACGTATTTAAGAAGGAGAAAAAACTGTTGCACAGCAGCAGCTGGGAGAGAGGATTGAGAATATGTGAGACAAACAACCCTGTAGACACCAAGGTCAGTGAAGGAGGGGGAGGAGGTGCTCCAGGTACCAGAGCAGAAATTCCTGCAGCCTGTGGTGAAGACCATGGTGAGGTAGGTTATCCCTCTGCAGCTCATGGAGGTTAATGGCAGAGCAGATATGCACCTGCAGCCTGTGGAGGACCCCACACTGGAGCAGGTGGATGAGCTTGCAGGAGGCTGGAATCCTGTAGGGAGCTGGTGCAGGCTGCTGGTATGACATGTGAATGACCCTGTGGAGAGGACCCCATAATGGAGCAGGCTTGTTCTGTGGGGGACCCATGCTGGAGCAGTTTGTTCCTGAAGGACTACACCCAGTGAAAGGGACCCACTCTGGAGCAGTTCATTAAGAATTGTAGCCTGTGGGAAGTACTCATGTTAGAGAAATTCATGGAGGACTGTCTCCTGTGGGGGAACGTCACGCTGGATCTGGGGAAGAGTGTGAAGAGGAAGGAGCAGCAGAGACAATGTGTGATGAACTGACTGCAACCCCCATTCCCTGTCCCTCTGCACTGACTGGGATGAGGAGGTAAAGAAGTTGAGAGTGAAGTTGAGCCCAAGAAGAAGGTGTTTTAAGATTTGTTTTTATTTCTCATTACCCTCCTCTGACTTCTGATTGGCAGGAAATTAAATTAATTCCCCAGAGTCGAGTCTGTTTTGACTGTGATGGTAATTGCTGAGGGATCTCCCTGTCCTTATTGCAACCCATGAGATTGTATTTTTCTCTCCTTGTCCAGCTGAGGAGGTGGGGTGGCTTGGTGGATACCTGGTGTCCACCAAGGTCAACCCAACACAAGCCTGAAGAAGACCCACCACTGGACCAGTGCTGATCATCCCAAGGAGAAGCAGAGCAAAGAAAGGACCAAATGTTCTATTTACTGGGAAAAAATCATGACCGCTGCAGAAATAGTTTTGAACAAAATGGTATTTTCATATTGTTCTGTCCCAGCTGAAAGAATGACAACCTACATAACTCTGGCAGGACACAGGGTGAAAACAGCAGACATTTCTTGATGGGCTAAATTTCTACTAGTTTATCTTCTCTACAGAGAATATGGTAAAAGCATAATAAATATGTATAAAAAGAAAACAACTCATAGTATAAGAACTGACAACAAAAAAAAGAAAAGAAAAAAAGCTTTCATTGTCATGATTTAACCTTATGAAGGCAAGAAATACTTCTCCAGTGATTGTTTTTTCTATAGCTTGGGTCAATGTGTACTTAGGAGAACAGAGATACAGGTTCTTGTTACCCATGTAACATTAAATTCACTGCACTATAATGCTTTCTTCTCCTAGGTGTGCTTCTTGTACTCTAATTTGAATCTTATTTTCACATAGATGTCCAGTTTTAATCTTTAAATAACCAGCTGTGATTTCTTCTGATCACACTGGAAATGGCAAAAATTGGATTAATCCAAAATTTGCCATTCCTACTCATACCTATGCTTCGGGAAACAGAGATGTGGTCTTCAGGACAATATAAACTTTTCATAAACATTCATCGAAAATCTGGTAAAATAATAAACATAAAAACCAGCATGAGCTCAAAAACATAAGAGGGGGAAAAAGAGGTATATTTTTTAAAAGCATCTTATTTTGTATATTTAATATGTATATTATTTTGTTTGATGTACAACATATGGATTATATCTACAGTAGTTAATTTCTCTACATTCTACTCATAAACCCCTTTGTCTCATTGTTTTAACTCCATCAGAGAGAGACTTTTTTTCAGATTAGCCCAAAGAGTTCTTTAGAGCTGTAAACACAGTTTATTTCTAATGGGCTCCTGTATTTTCTGTTCTTTACATTAGATTTGGTTTTTAGAACTGTTAATTACTTTTAAGCAATAGCTGAGGAAAATAAATTAGGTTAAAGTTTGTATGTACCAAATTTAAAGGGAAATGTTAACATGGTAAGTCTGTACTTAGTATGAAAAGTCTGGACACTACACAAATCCTGTTAGCTGCTCTTAACTCAGTCCAGCAAGCAGTATTTGACCACAGTAGCAGAACTGGAAAGCAAAAAACAGTATCCCATTAACAGAGATAACTGTACTGTGGAACAGAAACATGAGAAATACAAATAAAGGGAAATGAATTTGAAGGGTGTTTGTAGGTTTATGAAAGTAAAATGATGACAACTCATATCAAAACTTAATATTTGGAAAAACAAAGCTTAACCAAATGTAAAACTTGTTTACATTGGAGAAGGAAGAAAAGAAGAGGAAACCATGTATGACATACAGAAATTTTAGGGGTGGTTGATGGTTTGCATAAACAGAGTAAGGAAAAAGTCTAATTAAATCCACCCACTGTTGGCATGAAAGGGAAGCAGCTCCATTTAATTTTTCTCAACTATGGAAATTACAAAAATTGTAATCTTTAAAGCTGGATACTCCATTTTACAAAAAAAAAAAAATCACAAAAATAAGGGCATTTACATATAAAAGGGCTTTCCGTTTTTTAATCAGCTCATTCAAAAACCACTTATGAACAAATAAGCCATTTTTATAACAACCTAAAAGAAAAATGCTACAAGTATCTGCTGTATTTGGGGAAATGCTGTCCTCTTCACTGTTCATAAATAAGGTTAGCTTTTACACCCGACCAGGACTTCACGAAAGTAACTGCCTGAAATCTTCTTATGGGGAGTCTTATTTAAGACACACATCCTTTGTAGAGTTTGAAAGACCTGTAAGACATAAGCTAGCATGAAAACAACAAAGCAAACATAAGATAGCTGATAAAAGTTAGCTTTTTCTAACATAACTTAGCAGAAACATTAGTGTAGGAGGTTAAATCACAAATGAAGACCTTGTTAAAGTAACTGATTGTATTTAGCTCATTGCAAGATGAAAGTTGCTCTCCCACCTGATGTTGCCAAATATGAGTAGAGTGCATGGAATGGCCCAGATAACAATGGGAAGGAGGGCCAAACAGTGTGAGGCTGAGCTGTGATTATCACTATAAAAATGAAAGTACTAAGGATGGATCACTTTGAAATTAGTCGTGATGCATTTACTGAGACCCCTCATCTATTACCTGATCTTGTGTCATCTTCATAAGAATTAGAACAAATAGGAGAACAATGGATAAATACAATTCACATTTCCTAGAGCAGTTACATCTGATTTCTCAGTTTATGTAAAGATTTTACAGACAATGTGGATTTTTTTAAGGTTTTCTATAATCACTGAACCAAAAAATGATTGAGGCAGGAATGGGCCTCTGGACATCACCTTGTCCAAATTCCCTGCTCAGGCAGGGCCATGTAGAGCCACTTGCCCAGAACTGTGTCCAGACAGCTTTTGAGTATTTCTAAGGGTGGAGACTCCACAGCTTCTCTGAGCAACCTGTGCCAGTGCTCAGCTTCCTGCACAGTGAAAACGTGCTTCCTAATGTTCAGGCAGAACCTCCTGTGTTTCACTTTGGGCACATTGCCTTTGGTTCTGTCACTGACCACCACTGAAAAGAGCCTGGCTCTTTCTTCTTTATGTCCTCTCTTCAAGTATTTACACACATTGATTGGGTTCTCCCCAAGCCTTCTCTTTTCTAGGCTGAGCAGTCCCAGGCCTCTCAACCTTTCCTCATATGTGAGAGACTCCTGTCCCTTAATCATTCTTGTGGCCCTTCGGTGAACTCTCATCAGTATGTCCATGTCTCTTTTGTACTAGGGAACCCAGAACTGGACACAATACTCCAGATGTGGCCTCATCAGTGGTGACTAGAAGGGAAGCATCACCTCCCTCAACCTGCTGGCAATACTTTGTCTAATGCAGCCGAGGATACCATTCACCTTTGTCCCAGGTTAATTTTCAGCAGCTGGAGGTGGAGGCAGCCGGGCTATTCCACACCATGCTGACCTCATGCCCCCAGTGCCGGTTCAGAGCTGTGCGAGGGGGTGAAGCTGCTCAGGTCCATCTGAGTCCACTCCGCCTTGTCTGCACGCTCGGTACCACTTGTTTTGTACCTTGTTTTGCTCACTGTTTTTATTTCTGTTGTTGTTCCGATTCTTCCTTGTGTGTTATTGTATTAAATTCTCCTTTCTCAATCCCGGCTCTGTGTTTCCCCATCCCCCTTCCCCTCCCGGTGGTGGGGAGGCAGCGGCAGCGGCCACATGGTGCTCAGGCCCTGGCAGGGACTGAACCACCACAACCTTCTTCACAGAAAGGGTGCATTGCTGGCTTATGCCTAACCTGGTGTTCACCAGGACAGCCAGGTTCTTTTCTGTTAAGCTCTTTTGCATCTGGGTGGCCCTCTGCATATATTGATGTATGGAGTTGTTCATCCTGAGGTGCAGAACTTTACACTTCCCCTTGTTGAACATCATGGGGTTCCTGTTGGCCCATTTCTCCAGCTTGTTGAGGTAGTATCTGTAGTGAAAGCTGTGAAAGTTTTCCAACATTACAAGTTCCAATATCCCTGTTAAATGAAAATGTGGAAAACAAAGAGATATTTTTATATGTCTGCTATAGAAATATAACAGAGTTTACACATGTAACATATATATAGTGTATCTAACAAAAGAAACTTTCATTCTCCCTCAAAATCAGCTTTCATTTACTGGAACTGAAGAATAAACAGAAATGTCATGAAGTAACTTTGTTATTTTTTTTGTTCACAAAGTATCGAATAAGTTGTGACAGATAAACAGCTAAAATTTAGTAAATAAATAAATAAATAAATAAGCATCCTGAGGGATAGCTCCTTTTGTACCAGCTGAAGCTGGAGAAGTGGTGTACCTTATATCAACAGTCTCTGTCTTTTATCAATACTCTTCCTCTTTGTGTTGTATTCTTTGTACTGCAAATCTTTCACTAAAAGTAATAGGAAACTGACTACACTGAGATGGCATTTATATGCCTTTAAAGCTCCACTTGCCATAGTATTTAAAAATATAAAAGCCTTTTAGCCTTATTTCCCAAACAAACATGGCTTCTGTAATTACATTGTCCATTTGTCTGTCTCTTTTCACATCTGCCTACCCATTTGTCTTCCTTTTGATAAATAGAATCGCTTAGCCAGGTTCCACCAAATTTGACTGAAGTTTCATAAATTTGCTTGAGTTTTGTGATGATAAGTAGCAGGATAGATGTGTTTATCCCTGCCCATGGCAGGGGGATTGGAACTCATGATCTTTAAGGTCCCTTTCAACCCAAACCATTCTATGATTCTATGAGGGAGGACAAGGAGAGGGAGAGCGACAGTGACAGGGATATGGAAACTTAACTGAAACTCCTACTGAGTGGAAAGATGTGCTGAGAGTTGATGGTGGTGGAAAGCAGATAAAGCTGGAAAATGGGAATGGCTAGAAGATGTTGTGGGGTTATATAGGGGCATAAGGGAGTATGCAAACAAAGTTAAACAAAAATTTGTCTGCCTGACACACCAGCCAAATTAGCTTAGTCTACATAGGTTTCTTAAATAGGATAGTATTATGATTTGATGCTTCCAGTTAATTATAGCTCTTTAACAGGAGATAGAATGCAGGGCATTATATGTATGAATACAGTGTAATTATTATAATGTGTGTGTAAGTGATGAAGGCTGAAAATAAAAAATAAAGTAATAAAGTGCCATCCTTTAGAAGATTAAAAGTGTAAAATTACCATTTAAAGTGTTAAAAACACTTCCTCAGTTTGTACTTTTGTAATCACTAATACTTCAGCATTGATTTATTTTCTTTTTTTTTCCTTTTGGTTAAGTTCTGAACAGAATATTTTTGTACATTTGGACTTGCACACACTTCTTATTCTTTATGGGGCTGATATACACTGGCAGCTACAGTTGCAGAGTCAAACTGAACACAGCTACTGTTTCTTCAAGGAGTTATTTTACATGTCATTTAAACATCTAAAATACCGGAGTGGTGGCTTAATTCATTGGAGTGTGTATAATTCAAATGACATAGTAAGAATGTTGACATCAAAGTGAATACCAAACAAACATTAAGTGAAGATCAGATCGTTTAAAATGCAAACATATCTTATAACTATGAAAGCTGAAGATAAAAGCACTGGAAATGCACAAACCTACACATTCTTAGAATAAAGTTTCAAGAATCTATATGTTACAAGGATAATATAGCACCACACATCCATTCCTCAGTGATTTATATCAGAAGTAGCTGAAATACCTACCGATGTTTCTATAACTAACTTAATCTAATTCTCTTTTGCAAGTCCTTAACTGTCTTTTCAATAATATCACTTTCACCCATTCCTTTTAATGTTCAGGGACTTTTTTATTCAAACTAGATTCCCGAACATGCTCACTCTTACCATGTTTTGAACAAAATGGGTTCTATGCATAGATATTCTCCTTATAGTTCCAGATGTGGGTTTTGGTTGGTTGGTTGGTTTGGGGTTTTGTTTATTTGCTTGCTTGGTTTGGGGTTTTTTTTGTTGTTGTGTTTGTTGTTTTTGTTTTGTTTTGTCTTCTAATGGGGATAGGGATGCAGTCCATTACAAGAAAACTGCACCAAGAACAGTGAAGCATTGCCTTGCATAAGGAAGGTAAAATGCTGACATAACACCACATGTAACTCTCTTTTTTTCCTCACCTCAGGCTAGCTCTTTGATGAAGCAAAGGCCAGAGTTCTGTCTTTTGGGGATGCTCAGATGCATTACATTGAACTAAGCCTCAAGGCTATTCCATCTAAAATCTAGAATTAAGACTTCAATAGTGCTCAGTCAATTTTGTAAAGAGCCATTTTCTTGTGAGCATATTTGTAAGACATGCAGGAAACAGAGTTGATACTGTTTAAAATTGTATTAAGTTTGACACAAAAGCTGTTGGGCATTTATTGGCATTCTCTCTACTTTGTGCTTTTTATACAGGGGTCCAATACAACACTTTCATTGATTTTTAGCAGATACAAGAACATACATTTTTTCCTTCCCTCTCTGATATCTGTCTTTAAGACGTGACTGCTCTGAAGTGTTTTCTCTGATTTGTCGAGCCAAGAAGAAAAGCTTCAATTCTGAACTTCTCCAAACACTTAATAATTTCAATATACCAGGCATGAATTTAACAGTGATCAATCTATTTAGCTTCTGGTGAAGCAAAAATTAACTCTGTAATCAAAGTGGTCCAGGTGTTGGGATCCACATCTGAGAGAAGTATTTTTAGGACTCCACAACCAGAGCAGTCTTCCTCAAATATGCCCAGCCAAAACTGGTAAGAATATGCTGAAACAGAGTCTTGGTCAAAAGCAGTCAGGTGACAGCTGTTGTGCCATTGCTGATTAATAATCTGCATAATTTTCAGCTTTCTATTTCATTCCATAAGCCATTTGCAATAGGACATAAACATTATCACTATGCAAATCTATTCTACTAGAGTAAGTTGTAGCAATGCTTACCTTTATGTAGTGATATATTTGTTGAAACATAAGCCTCCTGGGTAAAAAGCAGCTCTTGCTGCTACATGCGTTAGTCATTCAATTAAGAGACCTGTCTTTAGCTTCTGTGTATACAGCCTTCCTAATCTACACCCTAGTTTTGGCTCATTAATTTCTCACATGGTGGACACACGATGGGTGTCTCAGCAACCTTCTGACTTGCTTTGCCTTGCAAGCTGTATGTCTGAGGTTTGACAGACCATATTTACGATGCAAAACCTATCTGGGTTCAAGGCCAGTCCCACCAAGAGCAGTATACAGATTATTTAGAGAGCAAACCATTCAGGCTGGGCTCAGGCACAGCCTCCAGCACAGCTGGCTATTAAGAATTACAATAATATCAAGCAGATCCAGATAACCTGTTGCAGGCCTCCTGATGCAGCAGGTAGGTGGAAAAATGCTAGGGAGATGCTTCTTTGTTCAGAGCAGTCTACACATAACTTCCCACATCCACCTCATACACATCCTTTCAGGGGAATATGTATGTGATGTCATTTTGTAGTAGAAAAAAGCTATACAGATAAGAAACCCACAGTGCCAGTCCTTGTCTTCTTGGGCAAAAGCAAAGCAGGGAAACTGCTGACTGATAGGTTGTTTTGCTGCATAATTACCATATTTACTCACACCTTAAATCAGCCCTGTGTCAATGTTCCAAATATCCATAACGATTTCGTACACTGGCTCCTGATCCTTCAGGAACTGTTTATTCATAGTGGCTATAAGGACAGTCCCTCAGAAAGACCATTAATTAAAAAGGCACACGAGGAAATGCTTATAGAGCTTCCAAAACTATTTTTTTTAAAAAAAATTATTTATATTCTCCACTGATTTTAGTTAAACTCACTCAAACCAGGGAACAGAGAAATATTAGTGGTTGTTAACTGAGACTGGGTTTTTAAGTTAAATATCTGTTGGCGATGTTGAAATACAGATTATGTTGGCTAACTATAGGCACCCAGAAAATGTTAGGTGCCATAAGAATTCTTTACACTGGCTCAAGAGGGAAGCAGTCATGCTGAAATATCACCAGCAGGTCTATTTCCAGAGAACTTCAAGTCAGGAAGTTGCTGGGTCACAGCTTTGCTCTTGAGTTTACATTTAAGGGGTGCCTAAATCATGCCTACTGTAAGTCATCTTCCCAGTGTCACATCAAGTGTAATCTGTTATTACAGATTGATTAGAGACAATCATATCTCTATATGCAAAAACAAGGGAGAAATATTTAAAGAAGTAAGAATTTAATTATTAATTTCTTCAGATTGCTTAAATATTAATGCATCCAAAGCGTTGGTGAACATACAATATATTAACAGAAAATCCAGAAACATAATGAAGTCATATGATATATGTCTCAGAGCTACTTTGTCAGAGGAAACTGCTGCATTTGAAAAGCTTTATTGCTCTCCAAAATTGTTTGATTTTTTCCTTTGTTTTCTTTGACCTAAATGTTAGTGGAGAACTTTAGGAAAATAACTGATTTTTCAAATACTCTGTGTATCTTTTAATGGAGAAAAAAGAGGGAAAGGACAGGTGAGATGGAGAAGGGAAGGCAGAAGAGAAAAGGGGAAGAGGAGAGGGGAGAGGAAAACAAAGGAAGAGGAATAGAAAAGAAAAAAATAGGAAAAAAGCTAAATAAAATATGAAAAAAAGAAAAAGAAGAAAAAATAAGGAAAAGGAAAAGAAAGAAAATAGAAGAGAAAAAGAAAAAGAAAAAAGGAAAAGAAAAAAAGGAAAAGGAAAAGAAAAATAAAAATAGAAAAAGGAAAAGAAAAAGAAAAACAAAGAGAATGAAAAAGGAAAAGAACAAGAAAAAGAAAAGGAAAAAGGCAGGAGGGGAGAAAATAGAAAAATCAAGTGCATGCACTGGTTCAATGAACTTAACAGGATATAAGTGTATGTTCTAAAATACCTTGCTATTAGGATAGAGCTTTATTATCCATTAAGACTAGTTAAATGAAAAACACGTATTTATTTTTAAAGCCGTCAATCAGGAAATTTGAAAAACAGTTTGCCATCTCAAACCTCCTAAAAAAAAATTTGTCTGACCTGAAGAGACAAATCAGCATCACAGTGGTGATTTAATGGAGCAATCAGCAATGTGTCAAATCTGATTGATGTGTCCCTTCAGAAATCTGACAGGTGATTTGATCCCCACCATCACAGACGAATCTTCTCCAGAAGACGCTATTGCTAACATAACACAAGCTGTGGAAAGATTTTTCCAGTCAACTATTTTTTATTTTGCCCTTGAATTGAGGTGATTTTTTTTTGTCCAATCCCTTTGCTTTGACTTGATTTGAATAGTACTGTTGTGACCTAAAGATGTTATTTGTGACAGAACATAGCTCCTACCTTTCAAAATGTCAAACATTTTATCAGATGGTGAAACTTATTTCTCTGCAAAAGCTAAATTAAGAAAGTAATAAACATCATTTGCATGAAACACTGGTTCTCATAGCTTTAAATGGATTTTAATAACAGTGAAATTCACACTAAAAGTCAAGAAGCATAGTTACCTTATTTCTGGGTTTGAAATGAGTTACTGTAGAATGACTGCAGAGAAAGGCAGAGGGCAAACAACCACCATAAACCAATTAGGGGATCATTTTATTTCAAAACAGTTGCAAATCATTTCATGTTGAGTTATTATTTGGTTTTACAAAGTATGCATATTTGAAAGCTTTATTGAAAATTGTCATTAAAATTATGTTTTAGTTTGTATCAGTGTAAAACTACGTGAGTTGCCTTGCTGCTTCCAAATCTGTTAACTTAAAAGGTCTCTGTCCTTTCTGCTTTACACCCCTTTCACAGCCTTATGCACAAAAATCAATTTTTAAAATAAGACCGTACCATAATTTGACATACCATGCTGCAGATATAGAGGTTCTTTGTGTATTAGTAGATGTCATTCTTGCTAATGCCAGGGACATTGAAGACACTATAAATAATTTACTGTACCAATTAATATTCAACATTATATAATTAGGAACTTAGCATACACTGCTTATGTAATGCTGGGCATATCATGAAAAAAGTATAAATAAGCAGAGTGTGAACAACACTGTCAGCAAAACAAATGAGCTGGCCAGGTTTCTCCTTCCTGTGAGGGCAACTCAATGAAGCTCTGCAGCTTACTGTGATGGAGGTGTACATGCAGAGGGAGATTTCAGGAATGTTGAACAGGGAAAGTGATAGAGCATCAGCACCCTCTTTCCTAGTGCTACCCCACCAAAGCTGGTGCTGTGGGACAGCATGTTGCTGGCACTGCTGTGCAGCTGTCCTCTGCTATGGCTGTCCAGCAGCATGATTTAATCTCCTGCCAGGTCATATTAGGAACAGTCTGAAACAAAGCAGCTCAGGATCTGGGGGGTTCAAAGATGGAGACATCTTTTGCTCCTTGGGCTTTCTAGGTGCACTGTGTGCACCCAGCTTTTTGTGATGCAGGTTTTTTTTAGCTGCAACTGACAGTTAGGAGCACTAGCTATGACTGTACCTGAACTCAATCACAGTAGGAAGAGTTGCCACAGAAAAGAAAAAGATAATCAGTTTAATGTACAAATTTTATTTATACAGACTGCTTTTCCAGATGAGATCTGCAAGTAATTTTCATTTAAAAGCCATGAACTTGTAGGGACAACTGGTAAGAGAAAGCAGAACATGATTTCTTCTTTAAAAACTTAGGTCCACATGAGGGTGTTTATTTTTCTTTATGCATTATAAAAAAGTCTGTTTAATCTCTGAGCAGTTGAATAAGATAATTATTTGCAATGCCCTAGCAGTAATATGAAATTTCATATAAAGTATGCATGATCTGAATCAAAAACATGTAAGGTCATTTCTTTTTAATGATGTCAGTTCATAATTAAAATCAACACAAGGGGTTTATTTTTGGAGGATGGGAGCTAATCTTTAAATGTGCCTGCTACAGATCTTGCATCCAATCCCAGTCTGACTGCTTTATTAAAATGTATTTGGTGTGCTTCTCCAACAAAAATCAATTTTAACACCTTTCTGCAAACAATTTCCTTCCTGTTAGAATAATTTTCATTTGTAATTATAAAATCATCAGCATAAGAAGATACAGTTGGAGTTTGAAGAATATAGTTTATTTTTTAAATTACTTTTAATGAATAATTGAAAACTATGTTAATATAATGGAAATAATTTTGCATTTATTATTGTTTCATTTTAATTTTTATTAGGTCCATTTTAAAGAGGTTCATCACCAGAATACCTGTACATGTTCTACAACTTGAACTTGTCATTAAATATCCCAAGTAGGATCAAAACAATTTAATCGCTTATCATATCGATAGCCTGTTATATCCTAGATTATATGCACATGAATATGGTCAGTTAGATGCCTACAGTGAAATTAAGTTTCTACTGAAACTGAAGACACAGTTCCTAGTGATGTAGAGGTCAATACTTTGTCCACGGAAATGCACAATATAATCAACTAGACATGTCTTTGAGAATAAATGCTGCTTTCATCTCTTCAATCTATGCAGCTCCAACCTGAAAGATAATTATGACCCTTGGCCTTAATTAGCATTCATAGAGTCTGAGGGTGTTCAACAATTTATCAGCAGCTTACAAGTACTATGGCGTAGCCCCAAACCAAGAGTCTATTAAAGGTACATGTATGGCTCTTTTTGGCTCTGTGGACATGGGATCAGATTTGTCCTATTAGCCCTGAAGGACAAAGGCAGGCTTAGCATTTGAAACTATTGGAAATTATTCTTTGATGATGAGTAGATGATGTTTTAAGAGGTGCTTCTGACATAGTTTTAGCCATCCAGAAGTTGGATATCTAGTCCAAATTTTCAAGTTTGTCTGCTTCATCTGTCTTACAAAAAAATCTTAGGTTGAGATGACTTGGGTTCTAGAGGTTTCTCTTTTTATATACAGACTGAAAGAAAATTTAAATGAGCGGATAGATTATGTGATTGTTGTGGTTTAACCCTAGCCAGCAACAAAGCACCACAGAGCCACCCACAGTGGCTTGAGGGAAGAGAATAGGTAGGGTAATAATAATAATAAAAAATAGTAATAATGATAATAGAAAGATAAGTGACGCCAATGAAAACAATTGCTCACCACCAGCTGACCAATGCCCAGCCAGTCCCTGAGCAGTGGTCCCTCCGCCAACTTTTTCCCTGGTTTTATTGCTGAGCATGATGTCATATAGCATGGAGCAGCCTTTTGGCCAGCTGGGATCAGTTGTCATGGCTGTGTCTCCTCTCAACTTCTTGTGACCTCCCAGCCTACTCGCTGGTACAGTGGTGTGAGAAGCAGAAAAGGCCTTGAGTCTGTGTCAGCGCTGCTCAGCAATACTGAAAACATCCTTAATTATCAAAACTTTTTTAGCACAAATCCAGAAAATAGCCCCATACTAGCTGCTATGAAGAAGAATTAACTCTACCTCAGCCAAAGCCAGCACACTAATTTTAGATAGCCTTGATTTTAAGAGACGAATTCACCATGAGGGCAGCTGAAACTTACAAAATAATTATCAGTTCAAGTGCAATCAAGTTCCCTATGCCCAGCTTCAGACTAGGCTTCTCAAAGTCCCATGGGCTGCAGAAAATCTACTCTGTGTTCACTGGGGTATGCCAGTTGTCTGGAGTTACTAGTGGGCACAGTCTTATGTGGAAGTGCTGTATCAAGGAAGGAACTGCTCTTCAGAGTGTTAAACTGAATCCAACCTCTTCCAAGAATAAAAAAAAAGGAAATTCCTCTCAGCTGTATTTCCACAGAGTTAAATCAGGAATGGTTTCAATTACAAAACTGAGATAGAAATTGTACGTGCTTACCTCCCAGTTGGCTGTTCTGTCCACACAAATAGTCATTCTGGACTATAAAAATACTTCCAATGCCATTTTGAGACAGACTATGAAATTATTCCAATGCAGATTAAGGAAATAACCTGATTTCTGGATATTTTTAGGTTTATAAACTGCAGGATACTGAATATTCATCCTTGATCCACCAAAAACCATCTTTAAACTTGAGGAAGCCAAGACTATATCCCTAATTTATTTTCATTTTAGGGAAAATAAGGTTCAATTTCTGTCTGAGCTCTGTTGGTAACAAAAAATGGATACTCCTCATAAAATTAACAACCTTACTATGTGTGGCTTGAAATTGTCATTAACGCACTATTTTATGACTACACATCAAATTAATGTCCTTGTCTTGAAAAATCCGTCAATTTGAGAGTAAAAATTGATAGAATGTTAAGAAAAGAGATTTATTTACAACCTTGGTATCTAATTTTCCATGGAATTTGCAGCAAGACTGTGTAGCATAAAATCTACATGGTCAAACAGTCTGCATACACCTAGTTCCCTACTGCTAAAATTGTAATCCTGAGTAATGAAGTTGTATCATATGAAATTATTTCAGTTCAGAAATCTATGCATAGGAATCACCTATGTTTTATATACAATTAGCACAGAAAACAGGAAAAAAAAAAAGCCAGAAACACTTGTCAGCATAATATGTCCTGTCAGCACAAGCCTAGGAGATAGAGAGCATTTTCTTTCTTAAATGAATTTATTAAATGTTTTGATACTGATGGCATTTCTGCCTTTACTTAAAATGAAAAAAATATTCTTGTACCTACTTTCCATAAGATATTCCCCTTGGACACATACAATTCAAGTATGCCTTGTTACAGGTAACATCTCTGTGAGGTTTACTTAACTTGTGTGAGTTGCTCTAATACCCTCACATGAAAGAGAAATATAAAACCAGATAATACCTGTGAGTGACAAGATGGTTGCTCATATTCATATCAATATGCTAAGATCACTCGATAAAAAAATCATTAAAACCTCATTTTGACAGTTGGAGGTAATTAGCAATCACAGTTGAGTAAAAAAAGAATCACAAACCCCCTTAAATTTATACTCAGTAAACAATGTAATTTTTCAAGTTTCTGGGAAGAAATAGGCTCAGAGATCAGTTTGTCATATAATTTTAAAGGATACAAGGAGGCATTTCTTCCCTCAAGGTTATCATATGCCATATGCCTTGCTCTATAGGTTTGCCAAAAGTCACTTAATGCCATATGTTCTAAGCCATTTGTTTTTGAAGTAGTACCTCAACTATTGTAGACACTATCTGATGAAAATAGTCAGAAAAAGCTAATGTTTGTTCTTTGTTACAATCAGAGAATCCATTTTTCTGTGTAAAGTAGGTATCATGAGAGGCATGTACATTTTGAACCTTAATATTGACTTCTCCATGAGACAATTCTAAATGGCATGCATAGATGCACCTCCTGTAGCAGTCTCAGTAGAGGGGATAGGTTTTTCTGCACAAGCAGGGGGATCCCAACCCAAACAGACCACTCCATCTTTCCCTAACAAAAATATGGGAACTTCAGAAATTTGAGAAACCCATCAAAATGGGGTTTATGAAGCAGTGTTCAATCACAAAATGTTTACTAGTGTAGTGAATAGCTGGGAGGAGCAGAAGGGGCCAGAGAGCCTCCCTCATATGTAATCCTTCATTTCTTTCTTACAGCTGTTAGACAGCTGCCTTGCCAAGCAGTTTCTTGAAAATTCATAAATGCCAATCTTTCTGAGAAACTGTTTGTCATATGCCACTGCATAAGATTCATGATGCTTTAAGCAAGACATTAACTTAGGGCAGAGGTAGTTCAGCAGGCCGCACACCACTCACTCAGATGTTCTTATTGAGTTAGTTGTCATCTTTCTCAAGAATCTAAATCTGGGATGTGTGGAAGCAGGAAGTATGTTTGGGGAAATATATTATTAGCTATTGTTAAAAATCCTAGAACTTTGCTTTAAAAGTTATAATATTTGAGTATAATTTATTACAAGCTTTTTCTTAATTTTTATGTTTTAAATTTTACTAATTTCACAATTTTACCTTATATCTAACTTTTAGCCTAAATATATGTTAAAATAACATTTAAAGAAAAGCTTGATTTAAAACCTTGGAAAAGACATATAATGAAAGATAGATACAGCTGTTGCAGTTGCCAGTGATCTAATCATCAGAGCACAACAGACCCTACATTATACTAACTCCTTCTTTGGTTTAGGCAGATCAGTTATAGTCTTTCAATTTGAAAAAAGATTTGAGACAATGTTTCTTGCCTCCTTTGTAGGATGCTGTATGGGTTAATTAGTGAACATTTGTTTAGCTCTTTGAAGATGGAGAGCTCTATTTAGGTACTAAGTACTGCTTTCATGAAGAAAAATATGTTAAATGCTTACTAAATCACAGTGCGGTGGCAACACAGCTGTTTGACTTGAAGTTACAAAATCATTCTTTTCCTCCCATTTGAGGTGTCACAGCATCCACATTGTTGTCTCTCGAGAGTATGAAAGTGGTAGGCATGTGTGGCTGTCACTGGGTACATCACAGTTCTGGAAAGGCTGAGATTAACTGGCAAATATACAGCAAGCCACATGTCGATCATATGCACAGGTAGGAAGGCAATTAGAGTATTGGAGAGAGTGAAATTGTGACTAAAGTTGTGATATTATTTTAGTGCATTATTGTGAACTTTTGTCCTGTGCTTACAGTGCAACCAGCTGTCTGGGAAGGGCTGAAAGTGCAAGATTAGAAATGGTGCTCTCCTTTAGGTATTGTACTGCATACGGGCAGCTACAGTAAAAATTTTACTATTTTCAGCTGTATTATCCCTTTTTGGCTTGAGCTGAACACCAAATATTTACTGATTTGCACCCCAGAGAAAAAAACTATGATGACAGTTGGAGACACTGCTAAATATTAACATCTGTAATGAATGTTTGAACAGCACATGCTGTTCCAGCCCCAGAATCACATTTTTCAATGTCACAGAGTAGCTTTATTTTTTAAAAAAAATTAAGGACATAACTCAATTCTTTATCAAAACATCTGAATTCAGATGCCATTGTGTATGGAAGGCCCCACTACTATAGTCAGTGGAAATTTGGTCAATATGGCCAGAGAAGCCTGCAGAGGAATTTGGTTAAACAGGACTTCGATATTTATTTAATTTGTCTTTTGAATTCCCTGACTGCATTGACCAGATTTTCACTGATTATTACAGGAGTTAAAACATATAGTGTGCTTGCAGACATTTGGAAATAAGTGTGTGCAAATCTCAAACAACCTGTTTTCATAAGGGCACAAATCAATTCTGTAAATTGAGGTGTTCTGAAGAGATCCCACTAGAATTCAGATGCTGCTTCAGATATGAAGACAACTGAAAAAAAAAAAGCTTAGAATTTCCAAAACCTCAGATAATGAAGGGGCAACGAATTTTTAAGATAATATAGTGTAAAGCACCCACAGCTGATTTTATTAGAAGTAGAACCAGCAAAAGACAACAAGGGAAAACTACAAAGACATTTCATCCAGAATAAATTTGAATCGTCTCTGAGAATTCCTGATATGGATGTATATAATACTTTGTTGGTATTTAAATAGGGACAATAGTTCTTGTAATGTTGTTTCTCGGTTCTCTTTGGCCTCTCTCAATGGCCTTTGGTTCTCTCTCAATGGCCTTCAAGTGACAACAATAAGCAGTTAAAACGTGCAGTTGCTCACTTCCTAGGAAGTCTGCTGCTGACAGTGTGGGATGACACACACCACTCTGACCCAGTTTTCTGTAGCAATCACAGAAAGCAACAAATCTCAGCTATTTTGGTCTTGAAATTGCTAGGCAGAGGGGAAATAAAGATGAAAATTAAAAGAATCTGTTTTCAATGCTATGTCTAGTTGTACCAAATCATCGGAAATATTGTATGAAAGCAGAGCTGTCAAGTTTCAGGAAATGCAGCTCTACCTTATAACATGTCTTGTTCTATACAAAGGAAAAATTATCGGGGCTTTACAAAGACAAGTAAACAGAAAATTTACCATCCTTCAAAACAGACAGGTCTTAAGTCTGCGTGAAAACCACTTTATAAATCTTGCTGGAGATCTCTGTTAAGACATTACAGTTTTTCAAGGATCAAAAAAAAAATATTTCATTAAAAATGAGAGAATATGTCATCCCTGTACTACATGGTACACGATGCTTCAGATATCCATAAGCAAGCAGACTGCTGATTAACAGACTATTTCTGTAGCAGCAAATTTTTCAGTGTTACAGTACTACCCCAAACATAAGCAGTTGTCAGAGTTTTAAAATTTACGGCATGTGTTTGACCAGTATGACTCCCTTGGGCAACTGACTGACATATTCAAAGCTCGTCGTCAGTACAATGGTTTCTAGACTGTCAGCCATCTAAGTTTTTTGGGCTTTGCTTTTCATTGTTTGTTGTTTGGATTTTTTCCTCAAATCTTTATGAAAAGAAAAAAAAATATAAGAAGTAGAAATCGGTGGTCTGACATTTAGTTTTCAATTTGAATTCCCTTTCTTTTTGAACTTTTTTGCCACTCACAAAAAAGGAAGTCTTAAAAGAACATTGAGTTAAACATCTAACTAAGTATATAATTAAAAATACAAGCCTGTAAGACAAGCACAGTTACAAATTTAAAAGAAATTCAAAGGGTAAAGAATAAAAAAAATAATCTGAGGCTACAGCCAGTAGTAAGCTACAGCATTCTAGTGAAAAAATACATAAAATAAACTTTCTGACTGAAAAAGCTTGCTTTAAATATACATATATATATATGCCCTAAAGAAATAACCCTATTAAACCTTGAAAATAGATCAGACAATAAATTGTTTATATTTTTAAAAGTTAAAGATAAAACCCTTAACACCTGCAGAAATTAAATATCGAACCCTGCTGCTTTATAGCATTAGTAAAGCTACAATGAAGCTGTGAAGCTTACCTAAAATTGTTTCCCACTGAGCAAAAGCTCTTACTGAAATCATCTTAGATAAGCACAGCTTTACACAAAAATGTTCATAACAAATGTCTAGACCTAACTCTGAAGGCAGAAAGAAATGTTTATTTCTTCCTGCTGGTGAAGAAAGGAGTGCACAGGTTGTGGAAGGCTGCCATTTGGCTGTTGCATACGGTCAAGTAGTGTATTTTGGAGCAAGGCACGCAAGCTATCTATGCTATCAGGGTAGGAAATCCTTGAAAAGTAGTGACTCAGAAATACATCAAGAATTTTTGTAGACAACTGATTAGTTTAGTTGTTGGGTGCCTACAGGGAAAATATCTTGTACAGTCAGAGAAGTGAATGTGTAGTCAGATTCCTTAGCTCACCAGAAACTGTAATGAGATTTTTAGTGCCACTTCTTTGGAGCTAATAACAATGTTTAAAGGAGAGTCGAACACTGATAATTCACGTGCTGGAAAATAAGGCTTATAATTTGTGGTTAAGAGCTTAATCTATTCAGTTTAGAAAGGACAGTTGTGAAGATAGAGATATTTGATGGAAATAAAAGACATGAGAAAGAGCAAAAGAGAGAAGTAAACAGAGATGTTTTAGTTAAAGAATAGCATCATGACATTCCTTCAATAGGTTGTTTCATTCTGTTTAACTTATAGGATCTGTCTGTTCTTAAGTTGCATGCAGAAGCTTATGGCCAGAAATAAAAAAAAAAAAATAGCTTCAGGATTGTTTCATCCAAAGCCCTAGTTTACAGACTTCTAAGAAACAAAAGCAACCTGTTTTTCAGCACTGACATTCTCAATGTGTTTTTTGCTAATTCAGGCAGATCTTACTTATCCTCAAGGTTCCACTGTCTGAGAACATGCAATCCCTCCCAGTGGTTTTTGGTTGTTTTTGTGAGAAGCAGCTGTTGGGTTTTTTTAATTTTAGTTTATCATTGAGATCTGTCGTGTGACATTTCACTGACAGCAGGAATAGAGCAGATGTCAAACTATAACTGAATTTTTTTGCTGACTGCGTCCAAAATTATTTATCTGAATGCATTACTGCTTTCTGGACCAGATCTGATTCTTGCAGGTTACAAGTCTTTGATAGTGACCAACAAAGTAATGCCATAACAATCAAACATAAGCAGAGCATAGTGACAAAGATAAAACAACTTTCCTGCCCCTCCATTGGCTACAGATACCACTGGTGACAATAATGCGTATGAGAAATGGAACTACATTGCTGTGTGCTGTTTTTGCAAAATCTTTGAAAACTGAAGCAGCTCTGACATTTCTAATGGTAATTTCAGACCATTTGCTCCAGAAAATGTGAATGGTAGCTCTGCTCTTGGCATTCTGATTTGAGCCAGGTCAGAGAAGCATGGAAACACCATTAAAGTATGATACTGGGGCACTATTCCATTTTCAGTATGATATGAAAGCAATGGTCTCACTTTCTTTTGTCAAAATTGAGTAGTGGTTTCCCAAGAATAAAGTTACTGTTTTGTCTTTGAGCCTTGTACTTTCTTTCTGAGTTCTCCAGTAGTTAACATAAATATAGTTACTATTCTTTAACAGTGACCTCATAAATCTCAGAATCAGATGTAATTGATTATTTGTACAGCAAGACTGATTTTTCTGAGATAAAATCTGGGGCTTTGCTTTCTAACAATCTATTTTCCATAGTACTTGCTGTGGGGAAGAAAGATACTGGAGCAAATCTCCGCACAATTGTCCAGTACACTCTATTTAGCTCTCACCACAAGTCTGTGCAAGGATGATTTTCAAAGTGAAAAATCTGAGGCCCTGGCTAAAGTTTTATATACCCATCCATAAATATGACCTGCTGCTCTGCCTTACACAATAGCAGGTAGTTGTGAAAATGAGACAGAGAAAGCAAATTGTTTTCCTGGTAAAGTCTCAGAAGTACTTGTTCCTTCTTTCCGTTCCTTCCGTTCCTCTGCACCACCGCTTTTTTTTAGGCATGTTGGGCAAACTTAGCTCATGTGCTGAAGACAAGGTTGTTGCTACTACATCAGTCAAGCAGTAAAATTCCCATGAAGCTACTGCAAAGTGAGTAATGTAATTTGGGTTTCCTTCTTCTGTTGCGATACAGCTCATCATTAATAGCCTGTGAACACATACAAGAAAGTTCCCAAGTTTGAGAATTACACTATGCTTTCAGTGGAGTTGGACACCATTGACTGTACTTGATTAAATTTTTATGGTTTTCTCTGCAAACAAAGAGATGTAATTGCTTTTATACTTTTAAAAATGAGAGGTAGTACTTAAAACAAGAGCAAGCTTTCTTTGCAATTAGTCCTAAGCACCTTAATTAGCTAAATTCTGCTTTGACTGTGGTAATACTGTGGCTATTATTTTTTGATTCAATGATACACTGAGTTTGAAGTGTACAACAGTGCATGAGAAGAAATTTTGCTAGTCTGAGCAATTAAACATAATTAATTTCACAGAACTTTATCTCAGAACAGCCTTAAATATGGCAACCTACATTTCATTATAAAGTCTAACTCTGATTCACTGGAGTTTTTTTCTAAATTCTTATTTCTCTATGCCTTTGCAACATTTTCAAGTTTATTTCTTTTCTATATATAGATTGTCTAATACATATTATTTTCAGTAAGTTGTCAACATTTTAAAATGAGTGGAAATAATTTATGCAGATTTGGAGGAGATTGAACTAGCAAAAGTTTAGTCCCACCCTATTGTAGAGTCATAGAGTCATTGAATTGTTTAGGTTTAAAAAAACCTTCAAGATCATTGACACCAACCATTAACCTAATACTGACAAGTCCACCACTAAACCATGTCCCTAGGCACCACATCTATAGATCTTTCAAAGAGCTCCAGGAATGGTGACTCAACCACTTCCTGGGCAGCCTGCTCCAGTGCTTGACAACCCGTTCAGTGAAGAATTTCCCTAATGTCCAAGCTAAATGCCCCCCAGAGGTTGTTTCCTCTTGTCCTATTGCTTGTTTCATGGGAAAGCAGACTGACCGCACCTCACTACAACCTTCTTTCAGGTAGTTGTAGAGAGTGATAAGGTCTCCCCTGAGCCTCATTTTGTCCAGATTGAAGAGCACCAGTTCCCTCAGCCACTCCTTGTAAGACTTGTGCTCTAGACCCTTCACCAGCTTTGTTGCCTTCAGCACCTCAATCTCCTTCTTATAAGGGCCCAGAACTGAACACAGTACTTGAGGTTAGGTCTCACCAGTGCCAAGCACAGGCAATGCAATTACTTCCCTATTCCTGCCAGCCACACTATTGCTGGTACGAGCAAGCAGTGTGCCCAGGCGGCCAAGAAGGCAAACGACATGCTGGTTTTCAGCTGGTTGTTGACCAACAACCCAAGGTCCTTTTCTGCCAGGCAGCTTTTCAGGCACTCTTCCCCAGGTGTTTAGCATTGCACAGGGTTGTTGTGAACCAAGTGCAGAACCTGGTACTTGACCTTGTTGAACCTCATGCAATTGGCCTCAGCCCATCAATCCAGCCTGTCCAGATCCTGCTGTAGAGCCTCCCTACTCTCAAGCGGTTCGACACTCCCACCAAACTTGGTGTCATCTAGAAACTTACTGAGGTGCCTTCAATCCCGTCATCCAGATCATTGATAAAGATATTAAACTGAGCCTTGCGGAACACCACTTGTGACTGGCCACCAGCTGGATTTAATTCCGTTCACCACCACTCTCTGGGCTTGGCCATCCAACCAGTTTTTTATCCAGTGAAGAGTACACTTGTCCAAGCCATGAGCAGCCAGTTTCTCCAGGAGAATGCTGTGGGAAATTCTATCAAAGGCTTTAATAATGTCTAGGTAAACAATATCCACAGCCTTTCCCTCATCCACTAAGTGGGTCACATTGTCATAGAAGGAAATCTGGTTAGTCAAGCAGGACCTGCCTTTCACAAACCCATGCTGACCGGGCCTGATTACCACTTGTCCTGTACATGGCACATGTTGGTACTTAAGATGACTGGCTCCATAACTTTCCCCACCACTGAGGTCAGACTGAGAAGCCTGTAGTTCCTTGAATCTTCTTTCTGGCCCTTTTTGTAGGAGGATGTCACATTAGCTGTCTTCAAACTTCCTTGAGAGCTGTCGAAAGTAATAACATACAAACCATTAAATGTAGTTGTTCTTAATAGTTTTCATTAAAATATTAATATTTTAAGAATAATTTTTAATATTTTCACAACCTGAAGTGTCTACAAAGGCTTGCATTATATTTGTATTAAACCACAATAGCAGATGGACTGTCTGCAACTGTTTGCACAGTTGAGTAGTCCTTCTTAATATTACAAAACTTTGCTGACTTTCTTTGATGAGTGTACACGTGGCTTAGATGCACAAAGCTATTTAGGACTACAGCATGTATTTAGATCCCTGGTTCCCATGAATTGCTAGTGAAACTAGCCACCTAAACACATCGAGGGACCCATGCCTGGAGTCCTTGACGAATCATTTCAAAAGGGCTGCCGGTAGTTTCTCATAGTCCAGCGGTTCACCAAAGCACTTTTAGAACACTTCTGATAAAGCAAGGGGATAAAGAAATAGGTATTTCTTTGACATGAACTTATTCTTTGTAATCTGCAGCTGGTTTAGGTCAACAGAGTTGAGTTTATTCTTACTGAATCACAGAATCACAGAA
>VZZY01025925.1:49723-121952 GCA_013400335.1 Eurystomus gularis | reverse complement strand
ACTGGGAAGGTGAGGGGGGCCGACATGGTTTTCTCTTGCTCCTCCGAAGAGGGACCACTCTCCATTCTCCCTTGTCCCTTATGTCCCCTCCTTTTGTCTGGTGACAGGAGGGAAGGGTGTCCTCCACGTCTTGTAGAGTCTCTCCCTGCTGCAAGATGACCTTCCATAAAACAATGGACCATCTAATATAGCCAGTGGCCTAGGCAAGACAGGCAACCTTAATGGTGTGAGTGTTAACAAATAATTTCCTGACCAGCCTATGCAGGATTAGTTAAAATAGTTCATCCCATTTTATTGAAACTGGAATTGGCAGTCCCCTAATTAAGTTCCAGCTTTCAGTTATGCTTTACTGCGCTTTTATATATGAGTACCTATACCCTAATTTATAGCTTTGCTTAGCCCACAAAGATATGAAGACATAGCAACATGTGACGATACAGGCTGAGACTAGATATGGGTTAGACTCAGCAAAGAAGGAGGAATGAGGATTGCGATCTTTTTATTTCCTTAGTTAACACTTGTTAAATGAGAACATGATATTGATTAATTTTGTCATCTCTGCCTCATCCATCAAGTGTGTACTGACCTAAGAAGAAATGTAAATGCACCCAACTTAGCACTGAAAGGGGCTTCTAGCGGAGCTCAGAACCAAGGATGTGATTCCCCTGTTTCAGGGGACCTGAAGGTCAATGTCTATATTGAAATTCAAGCAGTTATGAAAGGCTAGATGAAATCTGCCTTCCCTGTCCTGTGAGTTACTGCTCTTTGTCCTGTGCCAGTGACTCTTAACTTCTGTAGCCTCATACAAGAGAAATCCCAAATGGAGGACAGCACACAGGTCCTCATTGACCACAAATCTCTTCCAAGACACAATTTCTTCCACTGCTTCAATAAATTACAGCAGCAACCAAAGCTGCCTATTCTCCTCTAGAGACCAACACTGGCTGAAACTAGGTCGCTAACAAATCCACAGAACACAAATCCAGGGAACAGGAGCATTCCTGGAAGGGGTACAGATCACAGAGCAATCAAATGCCAAAATTAGACCTAGCAGTTTCAGTACAAAACTAATTTCCTCATATAGGTTTTACCATAACATTAAGTCAGTGACAATCTCTTGATAGTCACCTGAGAGAACCTGCACAGAGATATAGATGATGGAGGAGGAGGATCAGATCTTGGACTTGTATGTTAGGTTTTAAGTACAAAAAAAAAAAAAAAAGGCAAAATACAAACCTGCCAATCCCCAAAACTCTTCCTGAACTCTCATTGTGATATATTGTCCTGGGAAAGCCTGACAGACTGTTTAACACTTTTATTGCTTGATCCTAGGAGCTTAATCTGTTATTTACTGATCCTTCTCCTGTTACTGGTCATGAACACATATCTGCTTATATTATTCCCAGCAGGTTCTCCAGCACACACTACTTAAAAAATCAATCACTTCCTAGATCCGTCATTTCTGTCCTGCTTTTGGGCTGCACATCTCAAGTGCTAATCTGCCGGTGATGGTCTGATGCTGATTACAGTAGTACCTCCTGTCGTCACATGAGGAAAGAAAGGCTTGCCTCATGATTCTTCAGCCACAGCATTTTAATAAATAGATGGTATGGATGAATAAACACATATATCTCTCCAACAGTACAGAAGTTCCCTGTTGTACATTTATTTATGTTCTGTAAATTTTCACACGGTTTCACAATTACTCTGGGAAGATGGTTCTTCAAAATATCAATTCATCAGGATTTGTTTGAATTACCCTCATTTTATGTTACCTTGAGCTTAATTTCATCATATTACTTATACTTCTAAGTGATGTTTTAAATCATCCTTATCTTCTTGTTGGTTATTCCCCTCTATATTGCCTATTTAGCCATGGCACAATTTTTTAGTTTTATTTACCTTTCTTATTGTTTATTTGTTTCTCAAAGTTTTTAACATATGCTTTGGGTAACTCTTTATATTATTGTTTTTTTCACATTTAAATGTGAAGTCATATTCCAGAAGAATGGAGTACAATGTTTACCTAAGCACTGGCCTATTTTTCTGCCATATCTCATTGCAAGCTGCTGTATGGTTTCTTGTAATCTTTCTTAGAATTGTACTTTTCAGGTTGTTCTTCTTTCATGTGGTATTAAATAGTTATCATGGTGATTTTACTAATTTGCAGTTCCTGTATTGTTCTATTGTCCTATCCATGTTTCCCAAATATCTTAATTCATGTAATTTTGATCCATTTTCCAATTTTCTCTAATGTTCATAGCTCATTTACTGCTTTGTTAGGCTATCACTGTGCTACAGTTTGTAAACTGAAATGAACGGAAGGCTTTACCTTAAAGAAGGTACATTGTATGTTCAGAATAAATGTGGTGGGTTGACCCTGGCTGGGTGCCAGATGCCCACCAAAGCCTCTCTGTCACTCCCCTCCTCAACTGGACAGGGGAGAGAAAACATAGAGGAAGGCTTGTGCATTGAGATAAGGACACTCACCAATTACCGTCATGGGCAAAACAGACTGGGCTTGGGGAAATTAGTTTAATTTATTACCAATCAAATCAGAGTAGGATAATGAGAAATAAAAACAAATCTTAACAACACATTCTCCTCACCTCTTTCTTCTCCCTGAGCTCAACTTCACTCCCAATTTCTCTACTTCCTCCCCTTCCAGCAGCACAGGGGGACAGGGAATGGGGATTGTGGTCAGTTCATCACACATTGTTTCTGCTGCTTCTTCCTTCTCAGGGGAGGACTCCTCACACTCTTCCTTGCTCCAGCATGGGCTCCCTCCCAAGGGAGATGGTTCTCCACAAACATGTCCAATGTATGTCCTTCCCACAGGCTGCAGTCCTTCAAGAACTGCTCTAACATGGGTCCCTTCCATGAAGTACAGTCCTTCAGGAACAGACTGCTCCAGCACAGGTCACCTGCAGGGCCACAAGTCCTGACAGCAAACCTGCTCCAGCGTGGGCTCCTCTCTTCACAGGAGCTTGCTCCAGCACAGGCTTCCCATGTGGTCACAGACTCCTTTGATTCACCTACTCCAGTGTGGGGTCCTCCACAGGCTGCAAAGAAGATATCGGCTCCACCATTAACCTCCATGGATTGCAGACAGTCAGCCTGCCTCACCATTGTCTTCACCATGGGCTGCAGGGGAATCTCTGCTCTGACACCTGGAGCACCTCCTTCCCCCTCTTCTTCCCTGACCTCGGTGTCTGCAGAGTTGTTTCTCTTGCAAGCCCTCACTCCTCTCTTCCAGCTGCTGTCGTGCAGCAGTTTTTAAACTTTTCTCACCTATGTTACCACAGAAGCACTACCACTGTTGCTGCTGGACTCAGCCTTAACAAGCAGTGGGACCATCTTGGAGCTCACTGGCATTGGGCTCTATCACACATAGAGGAAGCTTCCAGCAGCTTCTTACAGAAGCCACCCCTGTAGCCCCACTGCTAGAAAAACCTTGCCCTACCAACCCAATACAACAACAACAACAAAGTCAGGAAGAAATACTCAACAGGAAAAGAGATGTTAGCAGTGAAGATAAATGAGTGTGGGTCATATATTTTACTGTTTAGAGGTATTCCTGATTTCACATCCTCAGTTGGAATTGAAGATGCAGCTGAGATTTTTTAGAGTTTACTGTTTAAAGACTTAAAGGCTGACCAGTTATGACTGTAAGGTTGGCTGTGCCTTATTTTAGATACTCCACAGGAATGCTAATTTATTAGGACATATACTTTTTTTGTGCTGTCTCATGGTGGGCCCTCTGATGTGGTCAAAAACACAGCATGGGCAACAACTGTAAGATCCTACAAGGCCCTAACATGGGGAATAGGATTCTGAGAGGCGCTTCATTGTGATCTTCCAAGGAAAGAGAAAAAGGGTGGAAGGGAAGAAGAACATTCTCATAGTCTGAAACAACTCTGCAGGACTGCTTAAACTAAATAGGAACCTCTCTAACTTACATATAAACCCAGATTAGGAAAACAAAGATGGAAGAATAATATTTGCTGTTCACTTTTACATTGTTAAGAATTTTTTTAAGAACTTGCAAAAATAGTAACTAATATTTTGAGTATATATGTCTTTGTATCTTTTAAAGAAATGCATATATTTGAATATCCTAAACACATCAAAAAGCCTGGTATTTTTCTTTCAAAGGTGCAGTCTATACCAAAGCAAGTCTCAACAAAACAAAAGTTTTCCTTAACTGACCTCTGCTGGAGCTGTTATGTCTTTGTCCTAAAAGAGATTCTGGCAAGGACATTGCAGGTTCCAATTCATGCTCATTCTGTGGCTCTCAACTGGCCATCCATTATTTATGGCAGCACAATGTGTACCTAGATGACCCTGAACACTAGGCAGAGCCAACAAAACAAAGCAAGATCTCTGCTCAGATAATTTTACAGTCTTAGTGGTCTACTTTGGAAAGTTATGGAAAACAGCTGAGATCTCGGCACCATCGCTATACTGAGCCCAGCAGCTCTCTTTGGGTAAGGTGTATTTTCTGGGGTTGCTGCACTCACAGAACATCTTCTTCTGGCCACACTCTCCAGGAAAGCAGCTGCTGTAGTCTTTGCTGCTCTTATATCACACAATTGCTGAGGTTATAAGGGATCTCTGGAGATCATGTAGCCCACACCACCCATCTGGCTCAAAGCAGGGTCATCTACAACACGTTGCTCAGGGCTGTGTCCACCTGGGTTTTGAGTATCTCCCAGGACTGAGACTCCACAACGTCTCTGGACACTATGTTCCACTTCTTAGTTATCCTCACAGTGAATATGTTTTTTCTTATGTTTAAACAGAATTTCCTGTGTCTTCATTTGCGCCCATTGGCTCTTGTCCTTTCAATGGGTACCACTGAGAAGCGCCTGGCTCCCTCTGTATTAGCACCGTCTCCTCCTCTCCCCTTCCCTTCCCTCCCCGCGACCATCTTTGTGGCCCTTCACTTGCTCCAGCACACCCAAGTCTCTCTTGTCCTTGGAACCTCAGCAGCGGACTCAGCAGTTGCAATTTCTGTCATGAGGACTGAGCAGAGTGGAAGGATCCATCTCAATCTGTGTGGAGGCTGCCTGTCTATACTTTTCCAAAAAACAACCAATCAACCAAACACAGAGGAAACCAGTGAAGGACACTCAAACTTTAGAGCTGCCTGGATGTTTAAAAGAGTGCTATCTAACTTGTGGCATTATGCTGCACTGCATCATGTGGTTGCTTTCAGGGCAAACTAAAGATTGTGTATCAGTATGAACATCATGTCCTCACATGTTGTTTACTCCTGATCTAGATCAATTTTGATGAAGACTGCATATGATTGAAATTGGGGGTCCAGGGAATCTTTTTCCCATAGAGGTTTCTAAGATTTTTAAGTTCAGTATTGGGGTGTGCCCTGGTATGAAATGAGGTAATGAAGACTGTGTGATATGCTTCTTTTGAAACACAGCTCTTATCAAAAATTCAAGAGGAAATGCTTTCCTTTTGTTCACTGCCAGTTCATCTAGTTTGCAGCTAGAGAAAAGAGATGATTATTTTGGGGTACTTTAATGTGTGGGAGCTTTTAAGTGGATATAGATTTGTTCTGTTTGTTGTCAAGGTGTCAGAAGTTCTTGAAGCCTGATAATGCTCTCTCCATGTTTTATTCAGGTTGTCATCAGTAATGAAATATAATTTAATTTTACTTTCCTATTACACTTTTCTCATCTTGCTATCAAAAAAAAGTGTGCAGAATATTTTCTTATCACTGCTCACAAACAAGGGAGCTTTAAAAACAAATGTATGCAAAGCATTAATGTTTTTGTAGAAAGGTTTTAATTTATTATTTAGCTCTATTTCTCCAGTGATAGCAAGAATATGCTTTTTATGAACATCATAGTACCCTTAATTCTCAAAGACAATTTACACATTAAAAATAAATCGTAAAATCCCAGTAGGATTCAGCATGTTGACACATTTTAGATTAAGGATGGTAATGTTGATGACTGCTAACTTTTAAATAAGTAAGTTAGATGGCAAAAAAGTGATTAACAAGAGCTGTGTTAAAAAAAAAAATATTCCTTGAGACAGTTAGCCTTTTCTCTCCAGGATGGGATCTCAACACCTTCCTTTGTGCTACTGCAAAGAGTCTTTTTTTAAAAAAATCTTCTTAAGATGGCAAGCCACAGTCTGGAAAGAGACTGCAAATACATCTTCCTAGAGATTCACAGGGTCTGGATATTTGTTACTGCCCCAGTTCCTGTGGGAGCTGGTTAGTCTCTCACTGTCTAGTTTGCTATTGTAGTCTTTATCGTAGTCTTTAATGTAGTCCTTGTGTCAACTCAATGTGCAGCCATGAAGCCAGCAGGCTGGCAAAAGACAAATTGCTGCCCTGGTTCTTTCTGGTCAGAACTGGTGAAATTACCAAACAGGATTTCCTTAAACCAATGGGGCAGCCTTGTCCTGCTTATTAGGAGCATTGATCCCCTTTAGGCACTTCATGTCTACCCCCACTGTGGAAGACCATCTGTTTCTCCTTTCTCACCACCCCAGCGTGTCATCATATGGACTCATTTTGTGCTCTGACTGATTCTGCATCATCATCATCTCCTGTAGCTCTAACACCCATTTCCCTACAAAAATCTTCATCCTTTGCAATCAGTCGCATTCACTTCCCCTTAATTTTCCTCATCATGCTCCCATAACTCCTCATCTTGCTCCCAGAATTGCACTTTCTTGAAACAGATCTTAAAGAGAACCAGCCCTTTGGCTATCAGGTACCTTTTCTGTCCTTTTGCAGATTTTTATTTAAATCCTATTTCTTTTGCATTCCTTCATTAGGTTGCTGTCAAACCTCTGTGCATTTTTGCCTCAGGATAATACACTGCATATGCATAATACATAGTTTGGATGGCAATAGATTTTATTACAGTTTAGGATAGTGATTCTGCTTAATTTTATGCTATCCACAAACTAGACAGTAAATTGTTGGCTCTGACAGGAAGGTTATACTACAGGCTAAATTTTACCCTGAGTTACATTTAAGCATCTTTCTACCAGAGTCAGAATTTGGCCTATAATGCATTTGGGTATGAAACAGAGAAATTCTGGCCTCCTTATCAGACTTGACACACAATCCTGTTACATTACAGATGCACCTCCCTGATATAAATAAAATGAAAAATACCCTATTCATGGTGAATTAATATGGTTAATATTATCTGATAAAATACAAGTGAATGAACAGAACCTTGAGGGAAGGTTGGATTGTTGAGGGAGACAAGGGAAGTGTTGCTACATGCTTAGCAGAAGGGCAAAAGCAAAGATAAAATGTAGGTCAGCAGAAAAGCCAGGAGCAACAGTAAAGTCCTGAGAAAATTCCAGAAAAAAACAAGTCAAAGGACCTGCAACAAGGCTATTCCTCATCACCTCTTAGAACACAGTCAAAGCAGATCTAAAAAACAGAAATCAGCACAGCAACATTGGTCCTTTTCCCCTCCTTCAGTAGTGTATGAGAAATAAAGTAGCAGATTTGTTCATTCACCTCTTCATGCCTATTGGGTCACAAATTTTTGAAAGAAACCACCATTTGGGAATATTACCAATAATTCTTTCCTGTCCACTAAGGAACAAAACCAAGAAAGACACTTGTGCCAGTGGAGGGAAATGCTATGCACACCACTCATAGGAAGATGGCATGTTTCTCCTCTGACTTCCCAGTCCTGACTATTGTCTCCTAGGTTCCAGAGTTCAGCCATAGCATGTCCTCCCATGTAAGGAAGGGGATAGCACAGCTTTTATATGTTCCATGGTTCAAGACTATGCTCCAGTTGGCTCTATAGAGTCAGCTGTCTCTTCCCTTTCGCACATTTGGAATCTGGTGACTGAATCCAGGGCAGTTGTGCTTTTGACGTCTGCAATAATCCGAACATGGAGTGAGGAATGTGAAAAGTTGCACAAGAATTAGGAGCACACTCAAAACTAGACAATTCTGAAAATAAAACTCTGGCTGGGTTCACGTGTCTCTCACCCTCTCAGATTGCTTCCTGTGATTTAGTTTCTAGTAGTCTCTCCCGTCAAAACTGTGTTAGACACAAGGTCATTGGGACATTTTCAGGGTTGATTCAGCTCAAGACAAGAGATCCCACACAAAGGGATGCATTTTTCTATACAGAGCAGACTTTGTGGTAGCAGATATTTGGAAGCCATTAATCACATCAAAGACAAACAAGCCTAGACATAAATCATTAAACTAACAAGAATATGATCTGCTTCTCTACCCCCTTCCATCTCCTCATCTGCCCCCATGCTGCTTTGAAGGAAGACCCCTGGCTTGCAGAGAAAATACAATGTTACCCGTGCATTTTATGGCTTATAATGATAGCAAGAGGGCTTGTAGGTTTGGGGTTTTTTTCCTTTATATGCTTTTATTTTTCCTTTATGTGACTAGGATGTGAGTACGTCTCTCTGTAGGTCTTCCATACTGAGAACTCCAACCATATCTAAAGAGAGCACACTCTATTCAACCATCATTTAGCATCATTTGCAATCTTGTACTTTATCATCAGTGTACTGTCCGTTCAGCAAGTTTTCATGCTTGAAATACCCATGCTGACCCTTGAGATATGTCAGCTAGTTTGTGTAACAAACTATTTCTGATAACATGCTTTTTATTACTACTATCTTCAGCAGCTCAGCTCTCATTCATATTCATTGTACAATACAAAACCCTTGCATCTCTGACCTTATTCTCCATGACCTAGTTGTAATACTTTAGATTTAATGGTCATATTGTTGAGCTGCCCTTGGAGGGATCCTTACACTTCTCCTAGGGAAGTCTTCTTGAGATATGGTGTCTTATCACAGCATTTGGACTTCAAAGTACTCTAGCAGGGCCTAAATCACCAGCCATCTCACCAAATACGTCTTCTAACCAGAGAAGAAGTTCCGTTGTGTCCTTCACGAAGGGTAGTTATTATAGAAAATGGGAATAAATTACAGAAGGACAGGCAAAAGACCCTGATCTCTGCTTCACTAGTCCGTTCACTTTTAGCGGGTACGTCCAGAAAAGCCCCTAAGCTGGCTGGTGCAGGAAGCACACTCCAGTTAACTCATTATGAGGTGATGAGAATCCTTGAAATGGAGAAGAGAAATGGAGAAGATGACTATATCCTTATTGTTTGTAAAGCAAAATAGTGACAATTTTGACAGAGATAATACTGACACATGACTAACTGGAGGAACCAGCTATCCAAAACAGAAGTCTTGGAATTTGACTGGTGTAGACTTGAAGAAGAATGAGCACAAGTGTAAGTGCAAGTACATGCATGATAAGAGCACATTAAGTACACAAGTGAAATATCCAACTACAAGAGATGTGTTACAAAGGAATATTCAGTACTGCCAAAGAGGACACACAAACAAATTAGGTGTAGACTTTTGGCCACTGGATGCTTCAATCCCATGGAAAACTATGTAGTTCTGTCCCATTGGCTGCAATTTCTGAATTAAAGGAAAGTTGAATTGTTGCTGTTTATGACTGACAAAAGAGGCAGACCCTAGAGAAAGAGCCAGAACATGACTTCCTTAGCTCGATGTAAGTTCCTCCATATAACTAGCAAAGACCTTACCTATCTTTATCAGAAAGTTAGATGACACAAATGATAACATCTCATCTCCAAACTTAGGGAACTTATCTAAAATATAGCTAATTGGTCAATGATAAGGTCCAAGTCCACTTCTACTTAAAATCCCTTTGAGAAGGACTCTTTCACCCAGCTTTAAGCATTTCCAATGTAGATAGCTCCATCTGCTCCAAGTGCAGTCAATGGAGAGAAATAAGCACACTCAGGAAGTAAATAATCTGATCTATTTTAGCAGTCTGTGAGATGAATCACCTCTTACCTGCTTGTCTCTGACTACATGAGAAGTCTAGATAACTTGTTCAGATGTAGATTATTACCTTGTAGATGTTTCTATTGGAACAAACGTGTTATCCCTCAGAGGTTTTTGATGTTTTGTATGGTCATGTGAAGAACTGAACTTAGTTCAATTCTTGAAAGCAATGAGGATTAAATGAGTAATGACAAGAGATGGCTACAACAACTGGTGGAAGAATAGATCTTAGTCCATCCTTAGTTCCTCCTGAGAGCCCAAAAGATAAATTAATGGCTAGCAGAATTAACGCCACATACCATTCCTGGGTGGAAAGGCAAGAGCAGGGTGAATGAGGTTATAGCACGCACCATATTCTGCATTTGAACTTCTCCCCATGCCAAAACTATTGTGGCTAATTGTGCAGACTTGCCTTTATTCTTGGAGCTGTTGAAGTAGCAGAGTGAACCAGCCAGCCCCTGCCTTAGGTTTTTTACTGGTCCATATAAGGTCACTAGTGTAATTCCTACCTGTGGTGGGGAAAAGGGATTATAGAAGAGAAAAGTGTAGTGAATAAGATAATTTGGGAATATGAGGCTGAGTGATGGGTGACAGAAAAGAAAGAGCTTGTGTTCTTCTGGGAGAGCTGTTCAGGAGGATTTGTAATAGCAGGCAGACAGTGATAGTAAAAGCAATCAAAAGAAGGAAAACAAAGGACATTTAACAGATATATAAAAATGTAGGCAGTGCTGTCAGAGACAAGGATCTGGTTTTAATAGTCTCAAGAAATGGAGGTCTAGATATAAAATACAAATGATGGAATATTGACGACATGTATTTACAGTTGTGAGTGAGGCATATCTACTAGAAGCATGAACGAATGCTGCCATATGGGTCCCCTACCTCTATGGCTGTCATTACATCAGGGCTGCCAGCTCTCTGAGAAAGCAAATCTTGTCCATGTGTTTGAATCCAATTGCATGGGACACTGACTGTTGAGTACAACCCTAATATGAGTGCTGAAAAGAGAAAGAAGGCTGACCCAGACATGACCCTCTCCACCCTTTCTTATTTCCTTACTTCCTTCCCCTTCTTACAAGTCTGACAAAGACAAATTTTTTAGAAGCAGCTCAGTATAGTCTTGGAATAATTGAGCTTCTTACTCAGAATAAATGGGCTTCTTGGCTTATCCTGGAAAAAAAACTCATGAGAGTTCTGCTAGCATTTTGAAAACAAAATTTGAAGTAAAATTGAATCAAAGAGAAAGAACTCGGTCATGTGTGCAAAACCTGTTCATCATTTGAACAATCCTCAGCATTGAAAAGGGCCACCTTTCCATGGTCTGAAAGGGATATAGGCATCAGGAGAAAAAGAGATAAAACAACTAACGTTAAAAATATCATGCACAAGCAAGGAAGTCTCTCTTTCAAAATGAACAGTGGTGGTGGAAATCTGTAAAGAGAAGACTGCTAATTTCAAAAGGGTTCCCTAATGCCTTTTAGCTACATAAGCACCACAGAAATGTAGCCACTGTCTAAGCAGTATCCCCCAAAGATATTAGGCACTCTATGGAAGAGTAAGAAAAGTTGACCAAAGGTACATTGGAAAAACTTCTATGCCTGAAGAACTTTACCATTTGTGGAGAACAGGCATGACTCTACTATCTGATCCATGGAACAATAATTGATAAATTTCACAGACCTGAACTTAGCTATTTTGAAGTGTGGAAGCGGTAAATCAGGGCACAGACACATGGTGCTCTGGTCTTAGGCATTCCAAAGTGACGGAGTGTGTGCATCTTCTAACCTCCCAGTAAATGCAAGGTAAGAAATTTAAGGGAATATGTTACTTCACCTCTGTGGCTTGATCCAGAATCTAAGCTTACTTTCCAGTTAATCAATTACCAGGCTTTTGTTTTCAGAAAAGTTTTTATCTTGAGCAGCAACCAAAGTGAAGTGATTAGAGTCTTGAGAGTAGTTAATATACAAACCTAGGTATTCTTTTTCTTTTTGCATTGATTTGAAAAATACAAGAGCAGACATTGCCTGTGGTTGCTACTAAGATCCATAATCATCTGAGGAGTTTTCAGAGAATTAAATCTTTTAGTTCTGAAAGAAAGAAGTCACCTTCAGGAAAATAAATATTACACTCAAGTTTTAGAAAGTTGACAAGAATACTTGGCTTCTGTCCCCACCCCCAATTCTTGTGTTATCTGTCTCTGAAGACACAGCACAAAGGAAATACAGTTAAAAAGATCAATGACCTTTGAACACAGAAGTCTCTGAGAACAAAGTTGTTTTGTTTTCTTGTCATTAGATTTAGTATTCCTTTCATGAAACACAATTTAGTCAACTTATTAAAATTCAACCATAATGAAAATCTGCTAATTTAGCTTTTCTCCAATTATAGTGTAAGGTTTGGTGTATAGAAACCAACTTCTGATTTCTCCCACCTTTCCATTGTCCGTAGTAGAAAAATAAAACAATAGAGTTTTCTTCAGGCAAGAGGACACGAAAAAAATATCTTCTTCTTTTCTTTTTAAATTCCTTTTCCCCTGTCTCCCTCCCCATCTCCCTCTGTAGAGGGATTATTATCAGGACTAATAAAATCTGTTCCCTAAGGATAAAGGATAAGTAAACCTTATGGAAGGTGAGATTTTCTGAACCATTCATTTGCAAAGTAATTTAGAGTTCATAACCCTTTCCTTCTAATTTAAATCTGTATGGCTTGAGTCAGTTCTGTCTTGGACAAGTTTTACACCTGAACAACTCCACTGGGCTTGTTTCTCCACTGTGTTGCGTCTTGCACCGTGATTTATACCTGAGAAAAGTGAGTGCTAGATGTTACAGCCCTGCCTTGGGACAATTCTTCATGCACCTTGCAGAGAGGCAGATGATTATCTGCAAGACATAAAGCAGCAGAGATGTGGGCCCTTTGCCAGTTATGGGTTTACTTCTGACTTTCAATTGCACCAAAATCAGTCGACTTTGCATGGATTATTCAGATGAAAGCTAAAAGACTACCCTAATAAAGAGGACAGTGTGCACAGGAGCACTGCTCCTCTATCCTATCCTATCCTATCCTATCCTATCCTATCCTATCCTATCCTATCCTATCCTACCCTGTCCTGTCCTGTCCTGTCCTGTCCTGTCCTGTCCTGTCCTGTCCTGTCCTGCCCTGTCCTGCCCTGTCCTGCCCTGTCCTGCCCTGTCCTGTCCTATCCTACCCTACCCTATCCTATCCTACCCTACCCTACCCTACCCTATCCTAACCTTTTGCCCTCAAGCTAGCCAGACACAAGCCAACAGCAGCCTTGGAGCTGTACAGCTGTGACAGTATCATAGTCTACCCAAGCCAATATGCTTCTGTTTTGTGAAGACAAAGCATCTCAGCAGGACATGGTGGTTGGTCATAGTGTCACATTAGAGTGGCTGACTGAATTCTGAGACTACTGAGCTTCTGGTCATCTCAGATTTTGTGCTGAGGAGTTTGGGGCTGTCTGAACCCACCCCTGCTATATTAGGCAAATGGTTCACACTTAAAATGGAAGATAGTTGATGTTCTTCATGGTTCTTACTCTGGGAATCCATTTACAGATAGAGACTAATTCACAAGACTTTTGATTCTGAAACAAAAGATTTTTACCATTCTTGAGTTCCTTGCCAAAATAAATTTTGTCAAGCCTTGCCGTCATGCCAGAACCTTATTTGGTGTTTCACACTTTCTCCATTACACATTTCAAAGGACATTGCACTTTGTTTGCTGTTAGGTGGTTAGGTATGGCGGGCAGGTAAGCGTCTGTATGCAGCACCCAGGGGCTGTCTGCAGTGGGCTGTATCACCTAGGACTTCTCAAGTTTCACAGCCTTCCTGTCACAGTGTCCAGCTGAAAAGTGCCAAAGGCGTGAATTATCCTGACCAACTTTTTTTCGCTAGAATATGGAGAGTATAAGCTGCATACTGCTGCCATATAGATTGGAGTGTATCATCAGCAATTCCAGGGCTTAGGCTGTGACTGTACCAAGCCGCAGCAAACCCCAGTAACACTCATTTCAACATATCTATGCCTCTTAAGAAAGCAGTTTAATTGTTATCTAATAAGGAATGGAGCCTCAGGTTGGAGTGATATCTTACAGCCCGTGTAATCATAAGAATGCTGCCAAGTCTTTCAGTATGAATACCCCAGATTGCTGTTCCTTGTGTTGAGAAAAACTACTTAGAAAAGGAGGTGATGCCTCTACTTTCTGAAAAAAGTAAGCAAAGGGTCCATTTAATATGTATTTTCTGGGAAACTATTTCTGAAGACAGAAGTCTGAAATCAGAGTATAAATAATCTAAGACTGCTCAGTGTTGCATGAATCACACACCCAGAAGTCAGGAGGGAGAGCACAGAATACATTATCGCCTGTGAGACTGCAGATTTTGGAAACAACCATTTCACTATGGGCATGCTCAAGGGCCTATTAGCCTAGTCACTGGTGACTTGATATTCAACACAACATCAGTTCCTCAACCACTGTAAACTTCAAAATTTAATGTGAGCCCTTTACATCGTAGCTGAAGATTATATCCATTACCCAGGGAAGGAGCCTGCAGCAATGAGTCTGAGGGCTCTGACAGAAAATTAGAATCAAACAGCCTAAGACAACAGCACTATTGATCTTTGTTTCAGAGATTTCTACCTCTCCTAAGGTGTCCCTACCCATGGCAGGAGGCTTGGAACTAAATGATCTTTAGGTCCCTTCCAACCCAAACCATTCTATGATTCCAAGCCAGGCAAGCTCCAACTTGGCCTAGTAAGCAAAGTAATTTCCTCCCTGTCCAATCAATTCTTCCCAAATTATTCCCCTTCCCAAACAGATGCCCTGATCATCTCTCCCTCCATCTCCTTGGCCCATTTTGCATTAGGTGGTGAAAGTCAGCAGTGGAGTCTTGAGTGACACTTCTTTAACCTCTGTGGAATTTCACTCACTTCAGTGGGTTAGAGCTTTTTTGGGCCAACTCTAGAGGTAAAATGTCAATAATATAAAATGTCCCAAGCAGTTGCAGTATCACTGGAGCAGTATCTAATTTTTAAGTAGTCAAGACATTTAACTTTGGACTCTATTTTTCATGCAAGCACGATGGGGGATGTTTCAGGGCCAGATTTAGAAAATCCTGAAGTGTTGCAAATGCATAGTAAAGGAAAAAATATTCCATAATCAAAGAGAAGTACACTTGCTTGACACTTCCTGGGATATTTCTTCCTGACAACATGTGAGATGCATGAGAACCTAAATTGTAAAAGTGTTTTTCCTGTAATTTTGAATGTTTGGGCGTCCTTGTTCATACATTCCTTAGGTGGACTGCACTTTAATAACAAAATAGAATGGAGGAAATGTTGACCTTGTCTTCACTCCCATATTGACAGTGTAATACCTCATTACATTAAAACGTACCATCAACAAGTTATATGGAGTATAAAAATAGAAATTGTGTTTATGAGCACTTTGCTTCAATGTGAACAGAGCACGAGTGATGAAGTATGTGTTGCTTGCCTCCTGCATAGTCCCTAACCCTCCTATCTATCCTTACACTAAGGTGGTAGCACAGAACAGCTAAAACCCACAGTCAACAAGCAAAACAATTACAGAGGTACTGTGATAAACAGCCAATGCATTTGTCAAACCAGGTGTCTGTCATTGCCTAAGACAAGGAAATAAAATGGAAATGCCACCCACAAAGGAAAATTATCACAGTGAAATCTCCCAGAAGACGAAGCAGCACTTGCAAAGAAGAATTCAGACATTTTTGTTATGGTTGAATTGCAGGAGAAAAGTTTAAGATTGCCCTTTTGGCCAGGAGTTGCTAATGAGAATGAACACCTTTACTTTTTGGGGGGTTGTTCATACCAGCCGGAAAGCCCAAATAAGCTGAGATGCTGCACTAAACTGGGGAGTTGGTAACCTCATAGCTAAGGCTAGCTGGAAAGCAAGAACTAAACTTTGTGAAAATTATCAACTTTTGACACTTTTCTTTCTTATAAAGAAGGTTGTTCAGACTCTATTGGTAAAAACATACACTAAGAGAATTACCCTAGCTCGTGTCCAGGCTTGGAGGGCACTGACAGGATTAAATGGCCCTGACAGGTGGTTTTAAGAATGCACAGCAAGAATAGTGGTTTAAATGCCTTCTCTGCATGACTTGGATTTGATCTCCCAGATGACAGCTAATCTCCAAGCTACGGTGTCTGTCAGACAAGCAGTTAATCTTCTGGTTAGAGTTGCCTCACATTGTATAAATATGAAATGGTAAAGCAGGACCACAGAGGGCCTGCCATGGTTTAACCTCATCCAGCAACTGGGCACCACACAGCAGCTTAGTCACTCCCCCTTGGTGGAATGGGAAGGAGAAATAGAAGGGTAAAAGTGAGAAAACTCATGGGTTGAAATAAAGACAGTCTAATAGGTAAAGCAAAAACCGTGTGTGCAAGCAAAGCAAAATAAGGAATTAACTCACCATTCATTCATTTCCCATCATCAGGCAGGTGTTCAGCCACCTCCAGGAAAGCAGGGCTCCATCATGCATAATGGTTACTTGGGAAGACAAACACTGTAACTCTGAACATCCCCCTCTTCCTTCTTCTTCCCCCAGTTTTATATGCTGAGCATGACTTCATAGGGTATGGGATATCCCTTTGGTCACTTGGGGTCTGTTGTCCCAAATCCATCCCCTTCCAACTTCTTTGAGCACCCCCAGCCTACTTGCTGGTGGGGTGGGAGGAGAAGCAGAAAAGGCCTTGACTCTGTGTCAACACTGCTCAGCAATAATGAAAACATCCTCGTATTATCAACACTGATAATACAAATCCAAAGCACAGCCCCATACTAGCTATTGTGAAGAAAATTAACTCTATCCCAGCCAAAACCAGGGCAGGGGCTAATTATGTTTTCTGGAGAATGTAACATCTTCCTCCAGATAGGTGGCCCTGGTCTGAAACAAACTCAAACCTGCTCTAAGGGATTTTTTTTCACTCTGTCTTTGCTGTCCTGGGTCACTCTCTAACTTTTGACCAGCTATTTGTGCTTCCTCATTCTTACAGACTATTGCAGCTCTGGGAATGAAGGTTCAATTTACACAGAGAGACTGATGGTTGAATCAGATGATGACAAACACAAGGAATATTTATTGAGTTAGTCCATCCTTTATTACATAAAACAATGTTCCAACTATTATTGATAATCTTACTATGAGTGCTTGTTACAAACAAACAGTATCCCACCTAATGTACATACTGCAAGAATATATGCAGTCATTGAAACACAAGCCCTGCCAACGTGTTTGCACACCAGCTGCCCTGTGATGACCGAACCACTACTGTCCATTAGCTTCTCAGTGTAGTAACATGAGGGAAGTCATGTTCCCACTAAATAGGCTGGTAATCTATGCTGATGGTGGTGGGTAATTGCCAGTGACATGGCGTACTCTGACTGGATGTGACAGCATATGTGTTCCTCTGCCCCAGACATGTAGCAAAAAACAGGGTCTTCATTTCTCCGACTGTCAGTCAGATGTCTTGATAGGTCTCCCTGGAGCATTGTCCCTTTTTTTTTTTGTCCAGAAAAATAGATCTACCATGGTTCATGCTTATATTTGTGATCTCCTGTCTAGGTGTCACACGGATCACCAGCCAGGTATTTGTATGTTCATCTTGCCATGATGTTACCGATTTGTCATTGATCTCAGGCAAGCTATTCATTTTTGCTGTTACTTTCAGCCAAGCACTATAAAGCTTCAGGTATTTTCATAGAATCATAAAATGGTTTGAGTTGCAAGGGACTTTAAAGGTCATCTAGTTCCAACCCCCCTGCCATGGACAGGGACACCTTCTACTGGACCAGGTTGCTCAAAGCCCCATCCAACCTCGTCTTGAACACATCCAGTGTTGGGGCATCTACAACCTCTCTGAGCAACATGTTCCAGTGACTCACCACCCTCAGAGTGAAAAACTTCTTCCTAATTTCTAATCTAAATCTACCCTCTTCCAGTTTGAAGCCATTGCCCTTCATCCTGTCTCTACAACCACTCGTAAGAAGACCCTCCCAGGCTTTCATGCAGGCCTGCTTCAGGTATTAGAAGGCTGCAATGAAGTGTCTCCAGAGCCTTCTTTTCTCCAGGCTGAACAACCCCAAGTCTCTCAGCCTGGCCTTGTAGGACAGATATTCTAGCTGATCATCCCTGTGGCCCTCCTCTGGACTGGTCTATGTCCCTCTGATACTGGGGGTTCCAGATCTGGATGCACTACTTCAGGTGGGGTCTCCGAAGTACGGAGTAGAGAGGGAGAATCACCTCCCTTGACCTGCTGGTCACACTTGTGATGCAGCCCAGGATATGGTTGGGTTTCGGGGCTGCAGTTGTGCACTGTTGGTTCATGTTGAGCTTTCCATTTTATATACCAGCCACTCTGCAGCCAAAATTTACATTTTACTCCATCTTTGGCAGACTTCCAGTATCAAGGGAAGGCCTTGCATTCTCCTCCAAGTTGATGACCACTTATGACCAAAATTTAAAAGAAAAATCTCCAGAAAAATATGTTTCATTGAAAAATTTCCAGTTAGTATTTTTTAGGACAGTTCTATCACAACCAGAAGTTGATGTTCTTAACAATTTATTGTATAATTTTTACTCCAAATTATGCTCAGAGCCAAATCAATCCCAGCTTGTGTCAAGAGCAAGACAAATGTTACACTACCTAGGCCTCATATGAAGTTTTCCATTTTGTTCCATCATGGTCAGTGTCATTAGCCACACTACAGACAAAGCCAACTAAGACTAAGCAGCACAACTTTCCCAGTGCTACCATCAATCAGTAGAGCTTGAAAACTCAGTCTTTGACCACCATTAATCCAGATATCCTCCTGCTTCCAACTGAACAAAGCCTGACTGAATCAAAGGACTCAAGTAAAAGCCAGACTGGCGATGAACTAAAATCAGTGTGGACAGGGACAGTACAAACATGGCTCAGCTGTGCAGGAAGCTGAGCTTCTCTGACAGAAGCCAAAGCTTTGTGAGCCCAAAGTTAGCATCCTGCTTAAATGTCTCATCAGGGCAGAGATGGAATTATCACCCTAGTTGGCTCAGAATGAGTAATGACTACAGCATTTGTCTTGCTCATTGTATTTCTCCTCCCCTGCCCTCTCTTCATCCTCATTTCTTACATCCTAATAAGCTTCTTACATACCTGCTGTTACCTCATTGGAGCTAAGCATTCTTGATATTTTCCCCTTATATTTCCTGGCCAATCCTTAGATATGAAACTTTCATGAACTATGAAACAATAGCATGGGTTCAGTGTGGAGAAATTTTTCCTCCTACAGTAGAAAAGAACTATCTGGGGATGTCACAGATGTATTTTTAATGTTTGCTGTACTGTTATGTGCAGCTATTTTCCAGAAAAGACTAATCAGTTCTTCTTTAAAAATGCCATAGTATTTCTTAGGTTCTTCCCAGGAAAGCACTGACATTGTTATGGGAAATGTTTATACCATCTAGTGTTTTCAGTAGTATTCATCAAACAACAGATAGGTAAGTTCATCTGAATCAGTAGCATGCAACTACATTTACAATCAATATGATTAATTAATGTAGTAATGTAATGTACTAAAGCACATACCTACTTTATATATAGACACTTCAAAAGGTGAACAGTAGATAGCTGTACTGTAGATTATCAAACTTCAGTGAGATGAACTCCAGTGTTTTTGCTTACCTAGTTCTGTTGCTTCAGTCATACATAATATAAGGACTGCTGGTTACTGCCCTGCTCTCATCTTCCAGCTGAGGATGCTAGTGTGATAAATATTTGGACTGTTTGGTTTGGACACAAGAGTTGAAAGCAAAAATTCAGCCAGGAGTTGTTAATCCAATATATTTACTTCTAACGAAGGTTCTAACCAAGGTGTTAAGTGCTGTAAAGCACTGTAAAGCCCAGGGGAGTGGTGGAGTCACCCTCTCTGAAGGTATTTAAAAGACACGTAGATGTGATGCTTAGAGACACAGCTTAGTGGTGACCTGGCAGTGCTGGGTTAATAGTTGGACTTGATGATCTTGAAGGTCTTTTCCAGCCAAAATAATTCTATGATTCTATGATCTGCTTTTGGAGCAGAGATAATTAAGTGTTATCTATCTCCAGATGTTCTCTTAGTTCTTTGGCACCTTATGGTGCTACTGTAGCTTTTGTAAGCAGGTCAGCTCTTAGCTCACAGAATCCATCTACATTGCCATGAAGTTTCATCTGGCCAAAGCATACAGAATAATGACAACTTTGAAAATCAAGACAGCTGTGTACATAGAGTGAAGCTCTATGCACAAGGCTTACAGGAAGAATTGTAAGGAACTGCATTAGAGACAATTTTTTAAAAAATCAAATCATCCATGCACAGGAGCTGTATCCACAAGATATCCTCTGAATTATTCACATGAGTTAGGCTATGTATTTTCTCTCTAACAGGATTTGGAAAGTACTTGGTATCAGATCTACTTTTCCACAATGAAATCAAATGAAATCACCATAGAAAAATATACAGACTGGTTAATTTTTTAGAAGGATGTAAGATGCCAACAGGATCTTGTGCAATAAGTGGTGTGTAATTTCATGCTGTTTCTCTTACTTTCCAGGTGAATTTCATTTTCCTTTGTCCTGTGGAGGTGGATTGTGATTTCTCTTGGGTCTAATAGGAGCTTTTTCATAGAAGTACCTTTGGCACATTTCTTTGTTCAAACCATTTGCTTTGTTAGACAGCTGGATTTTCTTTTCCTTTTTTTTTTTTTTTTCTTTCCCTACCCTTTTGTAATTAATGCAAAGCCCACTGCAACAAGAAAATAAAGTTGATCCATTTCCCTTTACAGCTGACACCAATCTAACAGGTTCATTCCTTCTCATCTCCTTCCTACTATATTTTATTCACAATTTTACCAGTTCTCATTTCTTAATAGGCGCAGCTCTGTGTGCTTCTATTTGATCATAATGTGATGAACCCACAAGATCCAGTATCCATTTCCTCTTGCTTCATCATCATCATCAGCCTTCAGCTACTACATCCCATACTACAGTTCTTCTACCACTGTTCTTTCCTTTCTGTTTTTCCTTTGTATTGCTTCATGTGTGGATCTGGACCTGCTGAATGGTAATGGCGAGACTGCTAGGCTGCTGAGTGACTCGTAACTGTGGATGATTGAACATTTCCCAGCTTGCTCCTACATGGCCTTTCTGTAAATGGAGATGAAATTAGTTCTTTAATTATGACCAATATTTCATACTACAAGGCACCAGACACCCTTTATCTCTATTTGCAATAATCCAAACTACAAGGCATTGTTGAGGTATGGGGGACCTGAGCATACCGTGACAAACCTAGGAGAAGTTATTGCCTGTGGGAAAACATCTTAAATGGCATTTGGATGGAGGAATGGGGGAACAGGAAAGGGGACAAAGCTCTGAGAAGCTTCATTACTTTTGGTTTTTATTCTGTGTCCTGTACAGTGAGCCATTTTTATTGCTTCTTTTTTATGCTTAATGATCTCTCAGAAGCAGTCATATTAAAGCACTATTTCCTTAGCTGTTCATGTTTGTGTTGTGTTTCAAGTACTGTTCGTGACTTGTACTTAACATTTGCAGGCAGAATTCTTCACTCCAAACTGAAAATACCTAAATGAGCAGTCTAATGGTTGTACATCATGGTGTGATGAGCAAGGTCAGAGAACAGGACTCAGAGCAGTTGTCATGTCAGAGCGACTCCTTCACCAGAAGCTGTGAAGTACAATTAGATCAGCAGTACGGACCACAAGTGGTGATGACGAGTGCAGGGGGATTTGAAAATCCGTACTGAGAGCTGAAGCACATTGAGAGAGAGCTCTGTGGAAGGCCATGGCTCCCACCTCCAGTCTCCCTGACTTTTGCTTTTGGAAGGCAATGCTGCCTCACATCAAGGCCAGATAGTATTGATAAAAATTGGTTGGTGAAGAATGTAGCAGGGGTTCAGTTCTGTGTGTAAGGCTGGATGGAGGTGGACAGGGGTTCCTGGGTCACTCAAGGAAGAGCCGACACCTGCCAGGAGCCGCAGCTCCCAGCTGAGAGGCTGAGAAGATGATGTGGCTGGGGCATGGCCGGGGCAGCCATGGGAGTTCCAACACCTAACACCTATAGAAACTCACAGGCAAGCTCTACATGGAGAAATGGCACTAGTGGATACCATAAAAAGAAACTATGAGTGTTTGCAGTGGGTGACTCTCTATTAAAGGGCACTGAGGCGTCCATCTGCTTTTGAGGAAGTTATCTCTCCTACCCTAAAGTCAGGACAAAACGTTTTTTCCAGTATGTGAAGAAGTTACTGCTTCCTTAAAAACCTTGCAAAGCCCTTGTCTCTGTAATAAAAGAAAGTAAAAGTCTGACTACCTTCAGGCAGTCTTCAGTTGTTAGTCAGCCTACTGACAGAAGCAAGTATTTAAATGCCTGCTATTTCCTGGACAAAGGGTCTGCTACCTCACTAAAAATAAAAACAAAACCAAACCAAAACAAAACAAAAACCCACACCAAACAAACAAACAAACAAAAACAACAAAAAAGAGAAAAAATATACCTTAGTGGAGAAGGCATTCTTAAAAGAAGGCTGTTGTTTTCTGCCCTGCGAAGCAGTTAAGCTTTGTTGATTTATTTATTCCTGGACTTTGTTGCTGTGTTGCTTTTTGTTTATGGGCCACATTAGCACCTGGTTAAGAGACTTTCAGTGTGACTTTCAAGATTTTAAGCTGACATGAAGTTGAAAGATGCCTGCCTGCCTGCCTTCTAGATGACTTTTCTAAAAAGCCATGTCTTGGGCTGCAGACAAGATAGTCAGCAAAGAGGACATTGCATGAGAACTCCTCCAAGAACCCTAGAACAGATGTTCCTGCTCCTTTCTGCGATTCCTTTCTTATGGTCTATGTGGACATTTTAGATTTAGTTTCCTATTGGAGATGTCTGCCAGTCCTCTGCACTCCTCTACTTGTTGGCTATTTTCACTTACATTAAAAAGAATGATCGTGCCTCTCTGTGCAGGAAAAGGTGAAAGCTCTGAGAATTCAGTTTTCCCCTATTCATTAAACTGCAGGGAAAGCTTTAAATACAACTTCTGGGTTACTAGACGTAGGATAATCTACCTAAAAGGCACAAAGACAAAGGAATCAGACTGTCATTAATTATTCTTTATGTGAAAGTAATCCCTTTGTTTTCTTACTTTGTCAGTTGCTTCATATCTGGAACAGGTTCCTCCATAAATTGGTCTGGGGAGCTGAGCCCTGCAAAGAAGCCACAGACCACTCCCTGCTGCTCGGAAGGAAAAGATGCTGCGAGAGGGGAGCATCCCTTGGTGCCTTATCACTACCATAATATAAAACTGTTTGAGAAAACACACAAATTTGAGCTCCAGTAATGGGAAATTCAGAAGATGGAAAGGAAGATTTATTTTAAAAGTATGAAACCTATAAAATAAAACTGTTTAGATTTACCATTTCCTGACATTAACAGGTGACGTCTACAGTCTATGCTCTCAAATCCAGGGTCTTGTTTGTTTATACCTATAGGGTTAACAGCTTTTCTGTGCAGAAAGTGGTCAGGCTTTTCCTATAATAATGACTGCAAAATCCTACCATGTTTAAATTATCTAAAAATCTTGTTCATGACTTTTCTATAAGGTAGACACTGAGTGCTGTTACCATTTTACTGTCTAGAGAAAAGCAGGAAGAGTGAAATGCAACAAGTTCAAGGTGACAAAGGAAAACATGTTTGCAGCAGAGTAAGTCATTTGACTTTTCTGTTTACTATGTGAGGATGTATGTGCTTCCAAAAGTTGAATTATAGCTAGAAAAGGTCTATGAGATTTATTGCATTGTACCTAACCATTGCTTCATCGTACTACATGTATTGTATTCTAATTTGATATATGAAACTAATGGAAACAGAAACAAGGTCATCTCAAATGAAAAAGACGCATCTTCTGCACACAAAGAAAGCTACATTTAATCTAAAAACCAGAATCGTTAGCACAGAGCTGGAGCCTGAAAGTATGCGTAGACAAGGAAGAGACTGCAATTAGCTGAAGGGGGAAAACAGTGATAAAAAGAAATAAAAAGGAACAAACAACTTTTTTAGTGCCTTCAGCTGATTAATATAACACATTGGGGATGATCAGTATGATGTTTGGGCCATTAACAAAAGTCGTAATTCCAGTTCTGTAATATTAAACATAATGCCATGGAAGATGATTTTGTGCCAAACTTTCTATAACACCTGGTGTTAGGAAAATATGCTTTCTATTTGTCTCCTCTTTCATTAAAAGAAGACATTGCAGGTCTCTTTCTCCTGAAAGTGTGCCATCCTTTTTCACTCTGCGTAGTTATTCCCTCTCTTTACGAAGAAATGCACAGTACATATACTCAAATACTGTTGCTAATGATACACTTCCTCTAAATCAGCAAGAAGATGACCTCAAGGTGACCCTTACTTCACTGGCTATGAAAACCACTTCACTTATGTCAGGATGCATGACCTTGAGGGCTACTGAGGCATTATTACTTATGCACAATTAGTTTTGTTGGTTTTAATTCATTCATGGGACAAGGGCATGTGACATGTATAAAATAGGCCCTGATCTAACTGATGACCTGAATCTGGCACTCAGAAATGTGAAAGTTCAAAACAACACCTCTTCATTTATTCATGTGTCTATGTTGTTCAGATCTGAGCCAGAAGCAAAACTAGTGCTGTTAAGATACTAATATTATTAGTATCCTACTTTTATATAGCCATTTTCAGCAGCAGATCTTCAGACATTACCTAACATAGTTCAGTTCTAGCAGGACCTCTTCTAGATATAGAAATACATGCTTGTCGCCAGGAAATGATCTGCCCAGGGTCACAGAGTCACAGAATCCTGTGCAAGCCACTATTCTCTAGGCAGAGCTCTGTATTATGGTATGGTGAGTTGACCTTGCCCAGGTGCCAGATGCCCACCCAGCCACTCTCTCACTTCCCCTCTTCAGCAGGACAGGTGGAGAAAATAGGATGGAAAAGGTCTTGGGTAGAGATGAAAACAGGGACATGACTAAGTAATTGCCATCACAACAGCAATTACCACCAGAACAGACACAACTTGGGGAAAGTTAATATATGCTATTATAAACTAAAACAAGTTTTGATAGTGAGAAACAAAGATACACTTTTTATAAAGTCTGCCTCTGCCCCTTTTTCCCATGGTCAGCTGTCCTGGTTCGGCCAGGACAGGGTTAATTTGGTGCAGCCGGGCAATTCCATACCATGCTGACATCATGCCCCGGGGCCAGTTCCGGTTCCATGGTACGACCACCTGAGTGTGGCTGGTTGGCTCGGCTCCGCTCAGCTCCGTCCGTTTGTCCGCACAGTATCACTCGTTCTGTACATTGTTTTTCTCACTGTTGTCATTGCTGTTGTTACTGCGATTATTTCTTGTGTGTCATTGTATTAAACTCTCCTTATCTCAACCCAAAAAGGCATTCTCAGGCACTCCTGCTTTTCCCTTTGTCTGGAGTGGGGGCGTGGGCAGCAGCAGCAGCAGCCATGTGGCTTGGCTCCCAGCAGGGCCTAAACCACCACAGCTTTTCGGTGCCCAACATGGGGCTCAAACCCAAGACCCTTAGGTTAAGAGTCTCATGCTCAAAAAAGCTGTGGTGGTTCAGTTAAAACACAAAACACATCTGGATTAATCCTGCTGCTCCTGTCCATATGATCACGATTTAGGTGCACTAATGGACACACAAACTTTAACTCTCTAGTAACAGGAAAGACATGAAGCTGTAGCAGTTGCTCCAGAGGAGGTCCCCAGAAATGATCATAGGGCTGCAACACCTCTCCTATGAAGAAAATCTGAGAGAGTTGGGGTTGTTCAGCCTGGAGAAGTGGAAGCTCTGGAGAAACCTTATTGTGGCCTTTGAGTACTTAAAGGGGGCTTACAAGAAAGATCAGGACAGACTTTATAGTAGGGCCTGCTGCAATGGGACAAGGGGTGATGGTTTTAAACTAAAAGAGGGTAGATTTAGACTATATATAAGGAAGAAACATCATACAATGAGGGTAGTGAAACACTGGCACAGGTTTCCCAGAGACATGGTAGATGCCTCAGCCCTATAAACATTCAAGGTTAGACTGGATGGGGCCTGGGCAACCTGATCTAGTTGGAGATGTTCCTGCTCATTGCAAGGGAGTTGGACTAGGTGACCTTTGAAGGTTTCTTCCGACCCAAACCATTCTATTATTCTATGAAAATGGGAATAAGATTTAATAAGAAGACAGCACAGACTACAGTTCTTCATTTCCCCATGCACGTTCCACCTTAATCCACCTTTATTCCTCCTTTTCTTACATCTAACCCTTCTCCTAAATGTCCCATAATAATTTTCACACATTTCCGAAATTCCCTCAAAGCATTCCATAAACAGCTTTATGCAACCCCACAAACCCTGTCAAATATCCCATAATCAGTTTTTTCTTTCCTGTGGGGCATGTGGGAAACATTTCCTCCCTTCTTATCAGTTACAAAATTCGAGTTGAACCCTCTAAAGGCTTGAGGCATTTATTCAATGGCCCCTCAGCCAGTGACCTGAGAGCTCTGGTCTTTGCTGTTTATTATCTCATTTTCCTTAGGGCTTGTATATCTAGATGTTTAATTTATTATTTTTCCTGCCTCTTATCTTTGTCTGTTATCTTTGTCTCTCATGCTGTTAGCTGTGAACCAGATGTTTTTGCATTCTACATATCCTTGCATCAGTCAATGCTTGGATTAGAGTTTGAATTAAAAAGAAAAAGACAGCAAGTGTAGAGTAGACCTGAAATCATGCTAAAGTCTTCAGCTCCAGGGACACAGCTCAACAGCTGAATCCTGAATTTCAGTTTACAAGAGGTGCCAAACCTCCTTCCTCTGTATGTTTATCAGCTATTTATACACATCACAGGAAACACCAAGGCTATATGGAAATGGATGTGCTGTGTATTTGGTCTGCAATGGGCTGTATAAAGGTAAGTAAGAGCTAGTCCTGATTTCATGACACTGGCAATGAAATTGCACAATGACAAAAATAGTATTATTTCTGCTTTATGGCTAAGGGTCAGGACCACAGAGGCTGAATGACTAATCCTAAATCACGCAGGAATTTCATAATGGACCAAGAATTGGACCTTTCTCCCTCAAGTCTCAAACTAGTGATTCAGACATACCAAAAAAGCCCAAAATTCACATTTGGAACCTTCCCCAAATATGAGGGTACCAAGTCAAAAGATGAAATCCGTGCCTTCCCAGGACACCCCTGAGCTTCCCTTAAGGTTCATAAAGGTTTTCTTATTCTTTGAGAGTCCAAGAGGGTCTTCAAAGCTTCCACTCACAGACAAATCCTTCACCTTGTTCCCAGAGCAGTACAGGGCTGACTTAAGGCCACTTTTGTACCAGTTTCTGCTCCAGTGAGAAGTTCTTACCCAGCTCTAGTTAAAGAAGACAGAGCAGAGAGCGTCAGAGAAAAGAAATAAAGACACATTTTCACTCTGTTTTGCCCACATGACCTAAATTAAATTAACACTAGCATGCTGGCACATTCCTCCGTCACTGATGACTTTGCTGTATTGCTGTGACTGTGGTGCTACATGCAACGATGTCTACACAACCCTTCACAGTCAGCTACTTGGCTGTCATGTGCATAACATGATCTCCTCATCTTCACTTCACTGCCTGTGAAGTCAACAGTCTGTCTGAGGGCAAGTTCCTGTCTGAAAGCCTGCTCACATGTATGGGGTTTTCTTCTCTGCAGAGGTACCTTCCAGTCCTAACCTTCAGGCTTACTGTCAAAGGGGACAACAGACATACTCTAGAGGGCAGCTTCAAAGACTGGTGAAGATAAACCAATAAATAAATGCTAAGATATGCTTTGCAGTGTCAGTGACTCTTACTGATCCTTTGTCAGCCAGTGGTGATCTCTTCTGCACTCACCTGACTTTGACTGCGACCAAATGCTCAGCATCAGCCACTATACTCTGCCCACAGAGAAATCCAAGCTTAAGCCCTTCCAGACCTCTTCTAAAATGCATAACCATTTATTCTCAGTCTCCTACCTTCTCTCTTCCCTAAAGATCAGTTAATTAGTCCTTACATTCAGCTCAGAGCAATACAAAAGGTGTGGATAAGAAACTTCCCAGTGGTAAACCAAACTGCCTGAGCGGTAACCATGACTAATTGTGATGTAATCTGCACAGTCTACCAGGTGATCTCTTTCAGATATTTCCATCATGCTGATGATTTCATATGAACTCTGTGTGAAATGCAAAAGTTGCTGCTAGTCTGCATTTTTGTTTTGTTGATATTAGCACATTAAAAAATGGTGTGATGGAACAATACTGCTTTGTTGCTAAGTGATGGTTCCTGAACACATTGGCAAACCCAATGCAAGCAGAGCAAATTGTTATGGCTAGGGTTTGTAAAATCCCCATTGCTTCAGTAAAAAAATCATTTTCTTGTTGAAGAACTTTTGGAAAAGGAATAGACATTTTAATTTCAATAATCCCTGAACTGCGGGTCCTGCTAAATTGGAAGTCGATCTATCTGGAAATTTGCTTATTTGTTTTGGGTTTGCATGGCAAGCTTTTGCTAGCGGGGACACTACAGAGGTGGCTTCTGTGAGAAGATGCTAAATGCTTCCCCCCATGTCAAATAAAGCCGATGCCAACCAGCTCTAAGACAGACCTGCTGCTGGCCAAGGCTGAGCCCTTCAGCAATGGTGGTAGCACCTCTGTGATAACATATTTAAGAGGGGGAAAAAAAAACCCAAACCACCAAAACCTATGCAAGACCAGCAGCAGCCAGAAAAGAGTGGGCAGAATGTGAGGGAAACTCTGCTGACACCAAGGTCAGTGAAGGAGGAGGAGGAGGTGCTCCTGGCACCTGAGCAGATATCCAACTACAGTCTATGGAGGACCCCATGCCAGAACAAGTGGATGCACCCAAAAGAGGCTGTCACCCCGTGGAGAGAAGAGCCCATACTCTAGCAGGTTTGCTGGCAGGAATTGTGACCCTGTGGGGGATCCATGCTGGAGCAGTTTGTTCCCAAAGAACTGCATACCATGGAAGGCATCCATGCTGGAGCAGGTCATGAAGAGCTGAAGCTTGTGAGAAGGATTCACGTTGGAGAAGTCTCCCATGGGTGGGAGCCCACGCTGGAGCCGGGGAAGAGAGTGAGGAGGAGCTATTGGCAGAGATAATGTGTGATAAACAACTGACCAGAGCCCCCATTCCCTGTCCCCCTGAACCACCTGGGGAGGTAGAGGTAGAGAATTCAGAGGTAAAGTTGGGCTCAGGAAGAAGGGAGGGGTGGGAGGAAGATGTTTTATGATTTGGAGTTTATTTCTCATTACCTTACTTTGATTTGATTGGTAATAAATTAAATTAATTTCCCCAAGTTGAGTCTGTTTTGCTTGTGACAGTAATTAGTGAATGATCTCTCCCTGTCCTTATCTCAACCCACCAACTTTTCATTGTATTTGTCTCCTCCTGTTCAGCTGAACAAGGGAAGTGATAGAGTGGCTTGATGGGCTCCTGCCATCCAGCCAAGGGCAACCCACCACACTGTTGCTCACAGTCCAGTTTTATTTAACTTTTAAAATAAGTGAATATATTTAAATATGAACAGCCATAATTAAAATATCTTATAAATCTTATCATACTCTATCTGGTAGTGAAAGCTAGAGTATGTCTTTAGGAATCAATTTAATCCAGACAAGAACTAGAGATACTATTATGCTCTCATTAAAACTATGCAGCCATTTCCATCCCTCTTTTTTACCCCACTTAGTTTTCATTTCAATTTTAACTTATTTTTAAATTGTCTAGATTTGATACACTTGTTTTGGTGGTGTTTCTAAAATCCCTACAATAATATTTTCAAATCTGGTACAAATATCTTTGAAGACAAGTGCATGCTCACTGATGTGTGGAGGGAGGCTTCCCTCTCAAAATCCACAATTATTTTTTCACCAGGAGACAAACATGCAAATTGGAAATATACTTTCCACACCATTTCAAAAATAATGAACATATCATCTCCAAAGGCAGTCAGTTGATGGTGCAATTCCAGTATCATACTCCTGAACAAAGTCAAAAAACCCCAAACCATGATGAAGGAATAGGCCCCTTGCTGGAAATGCTTGATAACTGTTTCATGCCCTAACTCCTGTTCTTATTCTTTGGAGGTGCAGATGCTCCTGTTATCAGTTAGCAGTTGGTTTATAGCTAAAATGCTTTAGTTTATCCCATTAGGCATGGCTAACAACTGTTACCAATTCATGGGCAGGCCTTAACTCAGACTTAAGGCATCTATATGTAGTTATCTGTACTGGGTGACTAAGCTGCAGGCATCAAAAAAAAGCTGGAAGATAGTTTAACCTGGTTTGTGTAATGTGTACTCTAAGGCAGCCCTCATTTTAGTGAGTGAAAAGTTTCTTCTTGACTTTAAAGGAAGTTGAATCATGTTTCCTGTTCTGTTCACAGACCAGTGCACAGAACCTTCTCTTTGAACACATCTTCCAAGCGCATTTACACACGTGTAACACAGAGAGTGCGGTCATTACATTTAATTACATTTGCATACTTTAAAGTAAGATACAGAGTGTCTCTTAATTTGAGACATCATTCCTGCAAAGTAATGGTATCCAGGACATACATACACTGCCCTGAGAAAAGTGAGTCAGTCCCTTCTCTGCCTTTTTTTTTTTTTTTTAATAGGGACTTATGCTGAGCAACCAGAGTCAACCCGGTAAGATCCAAACACCTGTGTTGGCAGAACATAGGATATGCTTATCCTTTCTTCTCTGTCCCTCTTTAATATGGTGCAAAGAGAGCATGAGCTGCACCAGCTTTCACCTGGCAATGCTTTTACTTCTTAGCTCTGGGGTAAATAAATGGCTGCATGCTGTCCAAGGCATGGAAGAGTCATAGTCACAGAAGCATAGCATAGTTTGGGTTGGAAGGGACATTAAAGATCATCTAGTTCCAAACATCCTGCTGTGGGCAGGGACATCTTCCACTCAGCCAGGTTGCTCAAGGTCCCATCCAACCTGGGCTTGAACACTTCCAGGGATGGAGCATCCACAACCCCCTGGGCAACCTGTGCCAGTGTCTCCCCACCTTCAGAGCGAAGAATTTCCTCCATATTTCCAATGTAAATCTACCATCTTCCAGCTTCAAACAATTACTCTGTCTTGGTGTTTAGCATCTTAAATCATTACTTTCCAGCTTGAAAATGTTTTCTTTCCTTGCTGACCCTTCCTAATTTTCCAGTCACTCAAGGCAAAAGAGTAAAAAAGAAAAATAAAAGATGTATGGAGAATGGAGCTGTGGTTCATGTCCAAAGTTCTTTGATAATACAGTCTATAACCAAGGGAACTGCTTAATTCTGTTCAGTTTGCTCATCCTCCCTCCCACTCATAATGAGTTCCTGCATAAATTAAACAATAATTAATTGTGTGACATTTCAGATCACGTGTTGTGGATTTTAGAGTTAAGATTTCCCTATGGAATTCAATCCATGTGCTTAGTTTCTCCTTGTTTACTATAACAGTTTCCCAAGTTTTTTCACACTGAAGTGCTTGCAGTGTGGTTCCATGCATAATAATCAGATCAGAGTAAGGTTACATAACACAAAAGAACTCCACTTTCATCCTCTCTAGGTAATAGATGAGCAAGTCAGACAGGAAATCAGTCTGCTTTCAAACAGGGTATATTTAAAAATTTATCATGGTACGCTATCTTATACTCCCTACATTTAGAGGAGAAAGAGGTATCCGATACCCAAAACAAAATGGTAACACAATTGCAAGTGTACAGCATGAAACAGAACCACTGACAATATCAATCCTATTATTAATCATTCTGTTGAGAATGTCTATTTATCAAGCAATGCATCTCCCAGCAACTATGGCTTACATGACTTGAACTTAAAGAGCCCTGAATGATCCTTGAAGGATAAAGAAAACATAAGTCACATGAGCCTGTGCTTTCCTGGCTCAGGAGAAAAATATGGAACTGCCATTCAGATCATAATGGTTGGGCTTGTGACTGTTGCAGTAAATCAAGAGATGAGCAACAGGAGAAGGAAGTAGAAAGGTTTCTCTCAGCTTCCCCTCCAACTCTAACATCAGCACCTAGAGGAGTAGGCAGCACAATGACTCTTCCTAGAGAAGAGACCCTGGCTGCAGCCCTTCCACCAGTGGTGTTCTTCGCATGAGGTCCTGGCAGAGCTGTTGTAGGGCAGTGGAGAGCTCCCAGGCAGTTTGCCTCTTTTCAGGTGGGCAAGGAGATGGATCAATGGGCTTGGAGCCTAACTCATTTTCTCAGGACCTGCTCGAACTTTCCTACAAATCAGAAGAATCAAAGGAGGAGGACTACAGAAGAGGTACAGTCTGAGACAACCTTCCTGACAGATGCTGGCTAGAAGTTAACACCAGTCCTGATGACTGAACAGTCCTCTACTGCTGATGTTACTAAGGAGAGGACCCTCCTGTGTGGGTGATAGTGGGCATTGTTTTCCACTGAGGAGGGACAGTGAGGAAATGCTTTTGATGTTACCATATTCATTTATGTATCTGGTATTCAGGAGACTCTTTCTGCTGTCTTTAATGAAGAAAAGAGGATGCAATGTGTGGAGAGGGGAGTTTGCCCTGCTGGCGTTATAACTCTCCATCTGTTCTGCAGGCAGACTAAAAACTTCTGTGTCAAGAGCAGCGATATCAACATTAAATGTACTTTTTTCTCTCTTTTTCAGAAAAAAAATAAATAAATGAAAAGAATCAGAAAGAAGCAGATAAAAGTGCATAACTTTCCACAGGCACTTCTCCTCTGAAGAGAGAAAACAGTCTGGGTGGATGCTGAGTTGAAAGAATTCATGAGTGAATATGTCAGTTAACAGCGATTTGGCTTGGGTGATACCTTCCCACAGGAAAGAGGTAACTCATAAAACTTTCCTTCTGGAAGATCTCAGATTCCAGCTAATTAATTGCAGTGAGGTATCTTTTAAACTAGAGGTGTGCCAAGACAGATCCAGTTGCTTCTAAAACACTTACTGTTGCCAAGTCTTGCTATTATTACTTTAAAGACCAGCTCCAACATATATCAATGCAAAAATCCCTGGCAGTATAAAGATAACACAGAAATACAGCAGGCTTTTAATGAAAAATAATGTCTCAATGAAGACAAGAAGGGGAGAGGCACAGAAAAACAGGTCTTCCTATGAAGCCTTTGAACTTGAATGCCGCCTTGGAAAAAGCTCTGTTCCCTGCAGGCTCAGAGGCTGGTGAGCAATGCTGCTGGTTTGCCAGCTGAACAGTCTTAGGGTGACCACGTCATCCTCCCTGCTTTAAATATCTCATTGTACAGGTCTTCAGGGAGAGTCTTGCTTCTTCCTGTGTCTTCTTCATTTGACATGACATTCCACGGGCTGGGATTTGTCCTCTACCAAATGTTCCTGCTTTTTCTGTGTACACCTGGGGGTTTTGTAATGCAGCCTGGGCAAGACAGTCTATTGACTGAGTAGGAGGGAGGTTTGTAGGCTCCAAGAGTTGCACTGAGGCTGTGGGATGCTACAAGGAGGGCCAATATAATCTGAATCTCTTTCCAAGAAAAATGCAAACTGATGTGTTTGATTTTCTCTCTCACAGCAACTCCCCCAAATGCGCAATCTGACTTGTGCTTATTACTTGCTTGTAAAACAAAGTAAATAAAGAAATTCTCCTCAGTAACCTTTATCTTTGTCCCTGATGACAAAGCTGGCATCAGTGGGGTACATCTACACTGTTATACATAAATTAATAAATAAAGATGGGCTTCTTATTACACTTTATTAGCTCCAGTTAAAAAAGCTGCATAGACAAGGACACTTGCTTTTTAACAAGCAATTGCAGCTCATGACAAAAGCCTCAAAGAGTATCCTGCCAAACCAAACAAAAGCCTATACTGCTGTTTGTTTCTTTTTTTTTTTTTTCCCCTTGCTATTTTAACCTGTGATAAGACCACAGCTTTTCTTATGATGGGTAGGTTAACCTAGATTAGCCCTTGCTAGGTTCCTGGATCATACAGAAGATGTTCAAATACCAGGGTGATAGCTAAACTCAGAAAAATCTTGAGATGTACCTTGTAATTCATGTGCAATACAGCATAAAAGATTGAAGTCAGTGGCGAACAGTTTTGTTTTGAATCTGTATCCCTCACAAGAAAGAAAAACTAAAAAAAAAGAGAGCATGCAATGACCTAAATAAGCTGTATTTTATCATGCTTAAAAATGAAAAGCAAAGTGGAACTTCCATGTTTATAGCCCTGAGCCCCACAAAGCCACAGATGGAGGTTGCCACTTCAAATTTTTAAACCAACATTGTTCCTTAAAAAGTGCAGAGGAATAATAGGTAGCAAAAAACTTGCTCAACTATTAATGGTGTCATTCCTTTAGAAAGATGTAGGAAAAAGAGATAATAATGATTATCACGAAGTAGCAGAATAAGGTGGAAAAATAAACTATTATTTCAAAGCCATAAAAGCACTTGGGAGGCAATTTTTCATCTACCTTTTTCTGCATCTGACTTTTGCACGTCAGTGCAGAGAGAGCTCAATAGAAAGACAGTTTGAAAAGATTGATGAGAACTAACAGGACCAGAGTTTTCTTTTACAAGTGACTGTGCATTTTGATTTAATATTTGGGCTTATTTGATGCAGCAGTGTAAAACTCACAGTTCTGATTGAGGACAGAGCCCAGGAAAATGATACTGTAAGGAATCTGAGACAGGGATTGTACAGCCAGGGGTGGCTCTGGTCAGCCTCACCACCACCTTCTACACTCCTATTTCTTCCTGAGGTAGTTGCCTTCTTGGGATACAGCTAAATAGGCTGCCCCAGCTGCTTAATTGCCAGAGTTCATAGGATAATATTGGTCCTGATTTATTTTATAACACTAGCTTACAAGTTGCAGAGATTCAGCAGCTGCTGCAAAAACAGGTGAACCATTTCTGCAGTTTTATTCTTTAAGAAAGAGGCCAAAATGACAACTGGGGCCAGGAAATATCCTTACTGTCCTGAGTTAAGCTGTATTCTCTCCTGAAACAGAGGAGGGAAATTTGTCCTTATGCAGGGAAGCACCTAGATGTGTGTTTACATGACGCATGTGCTTAAACTCCACTGATTAGAATAGAATTTAAATGTACATTTAAATACAAGCATATGTGCATGGGACTTCACAGAAGACATGCAGTTTTGAATCAAAGTCTGAGGTAATTAAGACAGCCAGCTCATCCTAAATACGTCTTCACTCAAGCCAAGAATACATTTTTATTCTTATTGATAAAAAGCATCAAGTTTGTATGATGTAAATGCTCCAAAAGCTACCCCAACTACTGCTTTGGAATCCAAATTTCTGGATGCAGAAAGAGGAGGATGAAATCTAATACACATCCTCTGTACACAGTCCGGATAACACAATCCTCTTGAAATTAGGCAAGCACTTGAAGATTTTATTTAATTAGAAAGTTCTTCTGAGTTTTAATATGATATCAGTGATCCCGTGATCAATAAATTACATTGTGATGGTGAAGTTGCAGTACATCTTGCAAACAGTGGTTAAACCATAACACCTGGCAACACCTAGTTCTGTCTAGGACCAAAGTCTGTGCGGGTGCATGCTAATGTAAACAGCCGTGCTCACAGTCATGTCTGCAAACAGTGGTCAAATCCATCAAGGTCCTGTTTAACACTCTGTAACTTCAGGGCAAAGGAAAGTCCTAAAAGCTCAAGCACTAGCCCAGGTGACTTGTTTTTGCAACACATTCAATAAATATGCAGTATCTTGCAGAACTGGTGCACAAATGCTTTCAACAGGACACCTCAAGTATATCGTTAGGACAGCAACACAAAATGCCTTCTTTTGTCTGTTTGTTAGGGTTGCAAAAGTGAAAGTAGCATAGATATGTGCTTCCTTGAGAGACCCCCAGTTTCTTATCTGAAAATATTTATGTCCGTTTTCTGGAAAATTTTCCAAATGTTCCTGTTTGCTCCTCATTTTTCCCTTAGCATCTCAATGATCCTTTGGTTCCCTCTGCTTCTGAAGTGCTCATACTGAGCTCTCTCCTTTACTCTGTTTTCCTGGGAGTTACTTATACCTATATTATGTTCTATAACCCTGCAGGCAGTCTCTTCAGTCTGCCTAGCAGAATTACCATCGCAAATTTTGACAGCTTCTCACATATAACTAGTATCAATAGCAAAGTCTCTTTGAGATTTTGTGGAGTCTTCTGGAATCAAAGCTCTAGATGAGGATCAGAAGGAGAGATATTTTCAGATCATTGTTCAGATTCCTGGTAAACTCAGAAAAGTTAGGGAGTGGTCATCTATGGTGTGGCACTTACAGCGTGAAAAAGTTTCTGAGACTCACTCTTTGGAAACACCTAACCAGAGATTGTCTCTCAATTTCGAAAGCTGAGTACATTCAGTCCCACTGTACAAAGCCTTGGTCTTGGGCCTTGATCACCTGTGTGATCCCAGGGAATTTAAATCCCTCTCACAAAGGTGTGTGGCTTGAAGGCTGATGTAAGTGGAATGGGAGTCCCTGACTGGCTTAAGAGTTAGATCTAAGTATTGAAGCTTGCACCTGGGATGGACTAAAAATAGCAAGAACTTTACTCCTAGGAATGGCTTTGTCATGGATGCCTAAACCACAGGAAGACAAATAATTGCATTCTTCTACCAGTGAGAAAGGGTCCTCATATCCTCTGCTAGACGGTGAGTGCAACCCAGCTTGTTGATGACAAACACTTGGATTATGGCTGCCAGCAGTTGCTCTGCCTCTTTCAGATCCGTGTGCCTGGCCTGGTAGGCTTGGCTTCATACACAATCATTATCCTATTATGTATGAAAGCAGATGTGGATTTTGCAGTGCTAAAGAGTTTGAGCTCCACAGCTCATCTGTTAAAGCATGGAAAAATGCAATGTAATATCTCAGCCCCCCCAGCAGCTTTAAGACGTGGTACTGCAGTGTTTTACAAGCATCTTTTGTGCACCACAGCAATTTTCTCATGATTTTCTCACTTGACTTCCCAGCCTATTGTAACAGCTGGGCTACAGGAGGAATGAATTGGCCCTGAGGTCTCCTGTGACCACTCCTTCTTACACTGCACTTCTGCTCCCTCCCATTGGGAAGGGAGTTACACTGGCTGTAGCTTTTATTTTCTTTCCTATTCAGTCTTTAGCAGTTCCCCTTTGATGCTTCCTGCCATCTCTCTCTTTCTTGCTGTGCTTTGACGGCTTGCTACTGCAGGCACAAGTAAGATCATGCTGTGATGAGCTTCCTCAAAGCAATGTCTTGCTGGTAACAGGTATCTCTGCAGTGGAAGCTGGCAGTGTACTGCTGTAGGGAGAAAATATTCTTCACTCTGTCTTTTCAGATTCATCCCCTCTTGGGACTCACAAGGGCACCCCTTTTGACCAGAATTGTCAAACCACAGTTTGAAGCTGGCAGCAGATAAACTCTGACAGGGTTCAAATCTGCAAGCCCTGAGAGCAGTAGCTTGCATTGATGTGCTTCCTAAAGGTCTGCAGCTGCATTAGGAGTGCTACTGATCTTTCCCCTTAAAGGTTTAACATTTTAAAAGGTACCACAGTTAAACACAGAGAGGGGGTATTATCCCCATTCTGAGTTTCTGAAACTCTTAAAAAAAAGCCTAAAAGGGATTATATCTTCTCCTGAGACACGAAACATTTAAAAAAAACAAACATCAATAGAGGTTCTAAATGTATATGCAGAAAAAAAAAAAATAATTGAGAGAAAGAATGTATAGCACTTTAAAAAATTAAGCATGAGGAGCTGAAATGGTTTGAAGTGCAAGAGGTGACCAGATCTCACAGTGAACAGAAAGAACTGCACTCAGAACACACCAGATTCGAGGAAATTTTCTCATGCCTTCTGTTTACTCTTAGGAAAATGTAGTTCTACACTTAGCAAACACCAGGAGCTGTAAATAGTGGTACACTATTCTGCTCTCTAGGGTTGAGCAGTGTCAGGATAGGAAGGTTACAGGGCTCAAGAATAGCTAGAAAGGGTTCGATTCCTCAGCTGATTGCCAGGTGATGTACTTAAGGGCAGCTTCCATGTTACATCCTTAGTCTAGGGATTGGGAGAAAAAACTAATTACATTCTTCTTTCATAGTATACAAAATAAATTGAATACAGTCAAAGATCACCCCTTCCTCCATGTCTCAGGCCTTAACAATCAAAAAAAGAAGAGAGTGCAGTCCCATAATTTATCAGTATTTTGTGACAGCTGGGCATTTGACAGTCTTTGTACATGCGTAAAGCTGGAGTGACAACTGGTTTTGAGATCAGATTTGAAAACCCGGGGAGTTTCTAAGCAGACTGAATCATAAGAAAAGTCTTGGAGTTTGTGCTGGCGATTATTTGTTAGCCAGGCACCCGCACAGCCTGCCAAGGAAGATGTGGGAGGTCCCTCTCAGGTTTGAAAAACAAAATATAGAGAACCGTCTGTCAGAAAAGATACAGGTAGGGTTTATGGTTTTTATTCCACTAAGAGAGTGAGAAGCAGGAGGAAGAGCCTTGTTTCTGGTAAATATGTTAATTTCTTTTGAGAGAAAATTGAATATTAGAGGAAGAACTGAAGTAGGCTTGGGTCAAGTGGAGATCCAAGTTCTTTCTTAGTTAATATCCTGAGACAACCTCTGTTGGTAGAGGTTACGTCCTGGCATCTTCTTCTGTGAAGATGGCTACACATGAATGACCCACAAAGAGGCAGTGTCCGACCTTCAGTGACTCATAATAAGTCAGTGGAAAAACTGTTCTCAACACAGAATTTTGCTTCCATTTAGAAAACCAGAGAAGTTATGTATGAAGCATTCATCTGACATTAATGGAAGCTGTACACAGGGACATATAAGGGAACAAAGACTCCTGAAAATAAAAGCAAAATCTGCAAGAACGACAACAAAAAAGGTTTAGACAACCAATATTTTTGAAATTGTTTTGGCTGCTTCTTGTTAAATTATGCCTACATGCAGATGATCTGGGCTATAAAAGTAAAATTGTTCTGCTCTGACACCTACCAACGCTCCCACGGTTAGTAATCAGTTCAAGATATTGGCATCCAGACGGTTGCGGGGAGGACTGGGGTAAAGTACTTCAGATCAGCCTTTCGCTGTGAGTTACTTTTAAAACACTTTCCTGAAGAGCACAGTGAGTTCATACTTAAGACCAAACCATTCCACTATTAAAATGATACGTGCATCGTAATTAGATATCCCTGGAGACAAGATTGTTTTAATCATGTAATTTTTTAACATGGAAATCCTCTGATGTCCTTGAACAATTCTGCACAATGTCCCTTGCAAGGAAATATTTTAAATGTAAGTGGAGGGATCCATCCAAAGACAGTAAGTGTTCACACACCAACAAGCCATTGTTGTTGCAGATACAGACATTTTTCTTTTGCACTATTCAAAGGAATTAAATTCCATGTGAAAGCAAAGAAAATACTGGAGATGCTAGTGCAGCATTTTTCTGCTTCCTTTCAACATCTTTCTTCACTTTTAGCTATCTTTTGTTTCCAATTCTTAAGTCTAGCTGAAGAATAGGCAGTGATGCAGTAAAAGCATTTCCTTTCTTTCTACACGATATGGTAAGCTTGATGCACTGCTTTATATAAATGTTGGAGATTAAACCTCTTCTTAATATTTATAAGAACTTTAAACCTGATGCTAATGTAGCACTGCTCTCCTTAAAGATATAACAAAGCACAATCCTCAAGGCAAAAACTATGAAATAAATATTTTTTTGAGATAACACTTTCCTTCACTTTGCATAAATTTAACACTGTGCTGTCTGTACAATATGTGATCTTTTTCCTAACTCCCTATAGACATAAATAGCTCTGGTGAGATGTCATGAAAGTAACAGAAGCTTTGGAAAACACCACGCATTAAGGATGCTGAATTTAATTTTCTGCTTTTGTTTTGTATGGCCTACTTACTCTTCAAAAGCTTTGCCATGTCATGATGCAGAGTGGGGATGAAGGAACTATTAGACTATATTTAGCCATATATCAAACCTCAGCTGTAAACACCCAACAAACAATACTCATGGAGGCCTCGAGATGTCTGTAAACAAAAATAATGGCATGGTGCAGTCACCTTCATTCAGAAGAAGATTTTGTAGTGTGCATTGTGGTCTGCCAGTGGTCCTGCCTCCAGGTATTGCACTAAGATTGCTACTTTGCAGGTTGATAAGTACGGAGGGAACAGGCGCCTGCAGAGATCTGCCTGGAATAGCTACACAAGTCACCTCTTGGAGATCTTGTGACTTCTTACCTGAAACTCTCCTTTATTTTTTAAGGACATTAGATATTCATAATGTAAGATGTCTTCATAACTTGGGCATTCGATAAATGTCTCACCCAGATGGAAATGTAAAGTGTACAGGAGGAATAATCCTGGACAAAATTAAAAAATTACATATCATTGGCCAAACTTACTGAAGTCCAGGCTCTCTATGTGCATTACCAACTATTCCTGATATTCTCCCTCACTCCATTTTGCATCTCCAAATGATATTCTGCCACAGATTCATGTAGTTGTAGAGGATTTACTTCCTGTGGTTCAGCAGCTTCCCACATCTCCTTGGGTCATCCCCTTGGCTAGTCAGCTGCTGACCTAAAGCAACTGAAGTGTGGGGCTCCTTCAGACTTGCAGACTGAGCCTAGACATTGTAACAGTCAGATACACTCTGTTACCTCACTAAACCACTTCCAATGACTCCAGGCAGAGAAGCACCTTGGACTGCAATCCAGGTTTCTGCTTCCTACTTAAAAGGTAGGTTTTATTTGGAAACTGAAGGCACAAGGACTATTTCTTTGGCTCTGAAGGCTAGGCTTCAATGTAATACATGTCCAGGTCAATCTCAAGGAGGGGAGCAACTTCCCAATATATTTTTTAACCCATGATTTACTCATCTGCACTTTAACAGTGAACATGGAGCAGCAGGCCAATGTGTTCTCTCCGTTACACTTTGTGTCTACATTGCTAAAGGCCTGAAGACTTTTTGTGATGTTCTTTTAGACAAACATGTAAAGAATGCTTGTATGACAAGTTGTTGCTTCCAGGTCTCAGTATCCCCGGACTGAACAATAAAAGGTTTGTGTAAGTGCAGATGCAGGGCTGCAGGATAGTATACACCTAAAAATCATCAGAGATGATAGTTCATAATTCTCTCCATTTTGGTAAAATTAAAATGAAACATATTTTTATTCAATATCATTAATACATCTGCACCAATTTGGGACCAGGCCCAGATGCTTATGTCTTACCTGGTTTTCCTTTGATTTGCCAAAGGTTTGGCATTCAGACTTCAGTGCCTTGACTTCAGTTGTCACTTCAGTCTTTAGCGTGAAGAAGGTCCCAGTCTCATTTTCTGGTGTTGCCTGGGGTATGTTGTTCCAAACAAACACACAGGACTGCAGGAAGAGAGAGGGAAATGTCATAACATAGACAATTTTAGTAACATTGATAAATTTCTAAATTATGAAGCTTGCAACTTTAAAAAACCCATTTACAGAATTGTAGAATCACAGAATGGTAGGAATTGGAAGGAGCCTCTGGAGATCATCTAGTCTAAATCCTCTGCTAAAGTAGGCTCATCTAGGGCAGGTTGCACAGGAACACATCCAGGTGGATTTCTAATATCTCCAGAGAAGGAGACTCCACAAACTATCTGGGCAGTCTGTTCCAGTGCTCAGTCTCCCTCGAAAGAATTCCTTATGTTCAGACTGAACTTCCTGCACTCTTGTCCTGTCACTGGGCACCACTGAAAAGACTGTGGTGCCATTCTCTTTATCTCCATCCTTTAGATATTTACAAACATCAATAAGATCCCCTCTCTTCTCTTGCTAAGCTTCCTTCTCTCCTCCAGGCTAAACAGTCCCAGGTCTTTCACCCTTTCCCCATCAGAGAGATGCTCCAGTCTCCTAATCATCTTTATAGTCTTTCACTGGACTCTCTCCATTAATTCCTTGTCTCTCTTGAAGTGGAGAGTCCAGAACTGAACACAATATTCCAGATGTGCCCTCACTAGGTCAGAGCAGAGAGGGAAGAGAACCTCCCTCAAAGATAACCTCCAGAGTGTATAATCGATATACACTGGATTAAATATTTTCCTTTTTGGTTCAGCCTTATCATTAAGCAATCTTCTCAGTTTACAAAGTGGAGGTGATCTGACTTACCTTTGTGGAAGGAAACATTACATTTGGGCTACAATCCCTTGGTTTTTTTCTCCTTAAAAATAACATAAGAGTAACAAAAAAGCTCAAGAAAAATTCCAAAGGTAATGAGTTTATCCTGAGTTACTATGTTTCACTGGCAAAAGTAGCTTAAGACATTTTTGAAAACTTTACCTTGATGAATTAAGGAAAAAAACCCAATAATTCTGAAAATTCCTGCTGAAACATAAGATGAAACCACACAGCATGCTCAACATGGAACTGCACAGTTCTAAATTACCTTAGATCAGATACTAATGAGAAAAATCAGTAGTATTAGTCTGTAGCGAGTAAAATAATTTATTACTACTTTGGTTTGCAAAAATTGGCTGTGGAGGAGAATTGCCCATTGTGGAAATTTTGTTTGTTTGTTTGTTTACGTAACATAATCTACATGAAATAAATATTTTGCCTTATCCTGATATGTCATTTTTAAATTTTTTAAAAAATATTATTATAAAGTATTTGTTTAGTTTTTAAATTCTGAGTCTATTATTATTATTATTTTGCTACCACTTTTAACAAAATGCACTACCAGTTTACAAATAAGTATTCTTCTTAAAATTATTTTTTCAGTGATTTATGAATTAATAACATGGAGCTTAAACAGTGGGTATGGAGCTAGATGAAGTACATTTATTCCTGGTTTGACATTGAATTTAACAATTGTAAAAAGTAATTTGAGTCAAAACGAAAAAGAAATGTGATCTTCTTGGGTCCTGGCAAAACACAAGTGATATCTAAATTAATTTTCTTTTAATCTAAAACTTTAAAAATATATACCACTTCTTATATGCTCCACAATGTTTTCTCTAGATGTACTGGTTGGTATAACAGAAGATTTATTCCTTATGAAATTTTACTTCTTATCTCCTTAAGTCATTATTGCTAGAAAAAGCAAGGATGGAAAGTAAAACTTTGCATTCCACGATGTAACAGATGCTTTTTTAAAAAAAAGAAGTACACAATTCAATAAGCATTTGTGAATTATTTTATCTCCCCCTCACCAAAACCTCAATTTTCCAGTATTTGTCAGAAAATTGCTGGTTCTATTCTAAGAGTTCATCAGCATTAAAATCTGAAAAGCTGCAAATCTTCATCCTTCCGAGAGGTACACCTCTGGCTGTGCTCAAGGAGAATTTCCCTTGTTGTGCAATAGCACACTGTGGCAACGGGCATTGCCAGAATCCACGCTTCCCTCCCACTCTCTCCTGGGCTAGCTGCTTTCCCAGCCAGGGTGCATGAAACCACACTGCAGTTATCATTTCAGGCAGATTATAATTACAGCCTAAGTAAACCGCCTTTACAAGTGATGACAACATTTAATTCAGTCCATTAATCCACCCCTAACTTTTTCTCAGTTCTACAGAAAAACTCACAGATGTCTCAAATATTTGCAGCATGATCAGTCAGAAGGGGACTACATCAGATTCTCAGGAGAATTTTCTTCTCAAAATCCTTCATATTAGAGAGATGAAGAGAGACTCATTCTCACATGTTCCTGTGCAAGCAACAGGTATATCTGTCTGCTGAGCCCTTCACACATTAATACGATTTTCAGCATTAAAAAGATTGTGAGAAACTCTTGCCAAACACTCAAAGTTATCCAGTTACACTAAAGACAGGCAGTCACCACAAGGTGAATCACTGATGCCTGACCTACCTCTGTGGTAATCCTTCAGATTAGCCCTATCAAATAAATGTGTTTGATATGCATATTTCATACATATATGAGAGATCTTGGTGGCAGAAAGGGCTACACTAAGATGTATGAGGATTTGCTGTAAACTTCACAGATCATTGCTTAGAGCCCTCATCGTGACACATGACCAAAAAAACCCCACCTCGCATTCCCTCATTCCTGATTCCCTTCCCATGGGTACATTTCCCACTACGACACAGAGAAGTTGTATTTTTAGAGAGTGAGGGCAGCAGAGAGTAATTTTGGGGAGGAACAACCAAGGTCAAATAACAGCATGTGCATAGCAAGCCTAAGAAAAATATTTCTCCCTACAATGTCACACACGGCAGCTACCTGTCCCCATTTGTCATCACTCTGTGAACATTTAGTGAGCAAATATCCTTTTAAAGTTCTGCTGTCTACTCTCCCTATAGTTCTCCACTCAGAGTTTATTGACCTTGTTTTTTGAAGTGACTTCAGCTCTCTGGATATGCCATGGAAAGGGAATTCCTTCTGCCTCACAGCCTTAATGCAGCCTCTGCCTCTTTCCTCTCAGAGCACTTTCATTCCCAACATGCTTCTGGGTCTTGCGCTATCCCTGAGAGTCACAACAGTCTCAGAGTCCTGGTTAAGGACATGTCAGCTGTTGGTCTCCAAGTAGTTGCACTTCTATCTAGACTGCAGAGTTTCCCAGTAGTGCTCCAAGTGGTGTGGCTGGTTACCCTTTCATGTGCAGACCCAAGCTCAGCTGATGAGGGAGATACCTGTTGCTCTATGAACGCAGTGGGCTTAACTGCTTTCACTTGATATGGGGTCATGAAAGGGATAGATGAAAGATAAGTTGTCAAATACCTTTGAGGAAGCTTTTCCAACACTGCATTTATTTTTAGCAAATATTTGTGTCAAAATCACCAGTGTTATTCTGGTAAGGGAAGCATCCATTCTGACTTTCCTTCAGGGCTGTTGAGAAATATTGGAAGGAGTTCATTAATCAATGATCTGCCAGCCCTAAGATTAAAGGAAGGACTCAGAGATTTACGGGGTGAGGGAAGGAAGAGAGCCATGTCCAAATTTCACCACCCTATGTTACATACGCAGTCCAGGGCATGCACTGTGCTGATGGCCATGTGTCTGCTCAGTCTTCTCCATCTCCATGTGCTGCACCTGTCCTGCTCCATGACCTTGCATCTCAGTAACTTCAAGAAGATGATCTGATAGACCATCCTTCAGTTACCAGTCCGCAAACTTAGGTTTGGTGCATTCTTCCTGATTTTTTCTCTGAGCATTGAGGGTGTAAGACAGGGACATCTGGAATATCCCAGCATATGGAAGTACAGAACATGGCTGCAGTTCCTCCAGAGGGCTGTGAAGCTCTGTAACAGCTGAGATTTCTCTGAACAAAGCAATAATGGCTGCTATGTGCAATCCAAAACAAGTTGCATACTTGGATGCATGGCATACCTCGGTCACCAAGAGAAATGTGTGTAGAGGTACTTTGCCCTTTGGAAAAATCAAAATGGAAAATCTCCATGTACATAAAATTCCTGCCAATTAATGGCCATTTTTCTCTCCCAATACAAGGGCTTTGCCTAGTTGTATAGAGATAGAGAGAAGGGATCAAAGTATGAAGTTTATAATTTTGAATTTTGGATATTAATTTTTTGTGTGTGCTATTACTTATCTTTCAGGTAACTTGCTGTGCTGAATCTGCTGAAAAGAGCACGAAGATGCATGAAAGAATCTGAAAATCTGGCCTTTCAATTCTTTTTTTTAATGTGTGTTTGTATGTGTATGTAGATGGGTGTCAATGTACATAACTGTCTTTTAGCTGTGGGCCTTGGACTAAGACTCTACTATGAGCACCTGGTGGCATTGGTTAGGTATGAAAAAGCATGAAATAATCACAGCTCCACCCCACAGAGCCTTCCTGTCCACACCCATGGACTACCACAGCTGTGAGGAACACATCATGTTTGCCCAGTTTATACTACAAGAGATGCAGCCTACCTCAAATAGCAGAGAATTTCCTTCTAACAGTAGATATTGCAACTCCACGAGATGCTCTGCTGAACCACACTCCTGGCGGAAGCTCTCTGGGATGACAGTACTTTAGAAAAAAATCATTTTCACTTGTTTAGGGTTTGTTTTGCAAGGATGTATAAAATTTTTAATGAAGAGAGAAGAGGAAAATAATAATTGAAACACAGATGAAGCACCAAGAAAGCTTTTCAAGGAGCTAAAAATACTATTGCCTTTATCAGGAACACCTGTACTGACTACAAAGTGCTGGCTTCCCAGTTAAGAAGATTTCACCCAGACCTGTAGTATTAGAGCATGGCAATGGCTATTTATCAGCAAGTTTAATTACTGTTGAGCATTTACATACAAATCATTCAATGCAGTTCACTACTGCACTGGACCAGGGAGGACCAACATATTGGAAAGAATGAGTTAAATAAAAACATGACATTAAATAACAGACTGCCACAGGCCTGACTAGTGAAAGCTTGCAGTCATATTTCTACCAGGGCAAGACAGATAAAGTAGATTTTTACTGGATCAACAATTACTGTAAAAGGCATTAAAGGTCAAAATGGATAAATATCAAGTCATACAAAGCCCATCTTTAGCTAACAGCAATTTGGAAGATTGTGCTGTTTTAATAACAGCTCATTGTACAAAAGCCGCTGGAAATCCATCAGAGAGTTCCTGTAGAAATCGTATGTTGAAGCTGTGTCTTCCTAGCTATTAATAATACTACAACAAGTATCCTTCTGTATCATATCAGTGGTTTTTAACTGCTCTTCATAAATATTTCTGGAGTTGGCTGAATTAGACTTCTAATGATTTCTCCATTAAATGTGGTCTGATCAATTTTTACGGCATCGCCTGAGGAATGAAATCAAACAAATGTCATGCTGCGCTTGCGTTTCCTCTATGGATTTTTGCGGCATTCCTTTAAATATATATTTTTGTTTGACAGCAGAGACATCGATTTGACAACGTGCTTTACAAAATTAGAGTAGCTTTCAAGTAAGGTAGTTATGCTGGGTGATCTGTGTACTACTTCACTATTATTTGCGGTTTCAGCTCACATCCCAGTCACATGGGGCAATTTGTCATTATCTCTGCTAATGACTGTGTGAATCTGGATCAAACTGAGTAGCTGATAAATAAACATGTTGATTTCTGGCAAACTACTATCAAAGAACATTATTTTAATATTTGTCATTTAAAAAGTGACACAGCTTCCCAAATGTTACAACATGGCACTGTGGAAGATGAGACATACTACTTACCAAAGGTATCATTTTAAATCTAATTTGTTAGCAGAGGACATGAGAACTACCAGGCTAAAGGCCCTCCAGTCCAGTATCATGCTTCTTAGCCTGGTGAGTAGCTGGTGCTTAGAAAAAGCCCACAGCCACTATTGAAGTTGATTGGATTAGCTGAAGATTTTATGTTCATCTATTAAATGAGATATCAAGGGTCATTCTAGTTGAAAAATGAAGGGATTTGCTAAGCTATACTGTAAAGATTCAGGAAATGCAGAACTGAGATGAAGAGGAAAATGCATTGAGCCTAGCTAAAAGCACCTAATTAAAGCCCTGTTTCATTGGCACAGCTTGTTGAGTCAGTAACTTAAGGCTTAACGAAGGTCTACCCACTGCAGTAGCAGTGGTCCTGCAGGGTTCTAGGTAGAACATCAATTGAATTATCCTGACAGACAGCAGAGATGGGTCTAACAGCTTCCTCATTGAGGTAACAGATACTTTCACTGGTACGCACTGAAAAGATAGCAGGTTGTGCGAGCAACATTTTTCAAGTCTTGCAAAACCACTGAAAAAGGCCAGGTTTCAGCACACCTGAACAATAGCTCTGATTAATTATCATCTATGCTGAAATAAAAATAATTGGTTAACTAAGTTGTAGTGGGAGCCTGTGGTGAGCTTGCAGATGACTTATCCTCTCCTTTCTTTTGAAATGGCTTTCTTTGTGTTTAATAAAAGATACTAAATAGACCTTTTCATTTTACATTATGGTTGTAAGACTTTAAGTTATATGGATTTTCTGTAGATTCAGGGAATAAGAAGTTAGAGGAGATCACTGAAAGCTTTTTATCTTGTCCCACCTGAGCTCTTGCACCAATCCCCTAGCTTTCTGCTGGTTGAAAGCATACTATTTAAGATTCAATTATGTTTTATTTTAACTGGAAGATGAAAAATCAGTGGTGTCAGCTGTATGCTTTCTATCACATCTACATGATACCTGAGCACTTTTTAACACTGAAGAGACAAATTCTTTGTCAAAAAAATGTGTGACCCATTGAAGTATATGGAGCTGCATCCATTTGCAAGATTGAAAAATGTGATGTTTTATGACCACTAACTTTAAAACACACATTACTCTATGGCTTCAGTGACTGTGAACCTTTTGACACAGAGGTTGAGCTAATCCAAAACTTGTACAATGTGAGGCTTCAGAAGGTATGTCCAAAGTGAGACAGCCTTAACACAGCATCTGGAGCTGCAATCGCTTTTACCAGGCAGGGAGCAAGTAGTTTCAGAGGATCCCAAGAATCTTGGATTGAGACCTCTCTCCCCTTTAAGTCCCCTGTACTTGACCAAAAATCCTAAGAAAAGGGTTGGGGTGAGACATGTCCACCAGGACTGAGCATATAACTAACTCCAGGCTTTAGGGAACTAGATACCTAAACCAGATTGTCCTGAGAAATTCTGATGTCACTTCCCTCTTCCCCATGGTTAAACAATCATCATTTAATGGATGATCCAGCCCCATATTCCTCTTCCATCTCTGGACATTCTTTCCCATCTTTGCCACAAGACTTCACAGCGTAGCAGAAAGGACCTGAAGGGGAACCCTGAAGCTTGCAGAAAGAGACTTTAAAGTTCTCCTATTTAAGCTGTTTCACTTTGATCAGATTCCTCAAATATTTATTGGATCACCAAGAGATAAACCTCATGAAAATAATCCTGCAAATGCAGAAGCTGAGTCACCAATCAGGAAGAGAAAGAAACTGAATGCTAATGCTTGCTGCAATTGCTACTACTACTACTACTACTGCTGCTACTACTACTCAACTGCTCCTTAAAAAGGGAATGAGCTCTAACAGGAGAGACAAAGACTGTACAGGCTCCCTCCAAATACACTTTCTTCCAGTTGTGTTTCAGGTTCTTTCCTAAGAGATCCTATATAAATCCTATATAAATGCTATTTCTCATAAATATACACACCCTGGCCTCCATTGTGCCTCATTATGGACCTAAACCGGAGTTAACTACAGTGGCTGGCATTGCCAAAAACCAAAAAATCCACAAAACCAAATAATAATGAATCAGTCCCAACAGTGCTACAAAGAGTTAAAGTATTTAACACAAGATTCACTCAACCCAAAGAGTCTGCTTTCCCAAACCTTCACCATCCTTTTACATACTTCATAGCCAGACTGAGTCTCCATATGTTCAGAATAATCCAACTCATGGTGAGACTAATCTCCTGAAAACTAACTCATTAAATTAATGTCAGTGATTTTATATGCCTGACTTGGGGAGAAAAACTCATGAAGGAATGACAGATCCTATGTGCTATAGTGCTGTGACAACCCTGCCATTGAACTGACCCCTATCTATAGCTTGAACCCCAGTGGTGAAGTTGGCAAGTTAATTTCAGATGTATTGGAGTTGGAGAGCAACATGCATGTATCTGCCCTATCAGGATAGCTTTTGCTGATGGTTATTGTCAAAGGATGCCTTCAGAAGAGAAATCTTTTGGCCAGGCTTCTATTTCCACAAGCTATCCTATTGTTAGAATATTCAGCAGTCAAATAGATCATCCTTCAAATGAGTGATTGCAACAGCAGTACCACACAGAAGTATTTGGAGGTTAGAAAGGATGTGATATTGAACACAAGCCAATACTGCAATGCTGTCACAAAAAGGCAAAATCTACACTGGGTTGAACTCATAGAAGTGCAATATATTTAAAATGTTCAGTAGGTTTTTCACTGTGCTTGGCTTGGGTTAGATCTCAGTGACAGTGATTTATGGCTTTTGGTTCTGGTGTTACTGACCAAATTAATTGCTAGTGTCATGACACTGATTTACTATTTGTACTGCTTTAGAAAGAGGTGCCACTCTCATGAACCATGGCCCTCTTATTCTAGGTGCTTTACCACCATGAGATAGAAGTATGTTCTGTGCTCAAATTACTTCCAGTGGAGAGCAGGAGATGTAGACAGATGGGAGAGCAGAAGGAGCCAATGCATCGATACCGGTCTCTGTGGTTGGTCCTAGTCTCAGCACAACTGCATCCCAGCAGTGCCAAACTTGTCGTGCACACCAGAGGAATTTCAAGGTGGCATTTGAAGGAGGTAAATTAAATGGCTTTGGGAATTTTGAGAGAGAGACACTCCTAAGTGAACTGGGTGCCTGGACAACCCAATCTGGCATGGGTAGGAGGGAGCTGCCATCTTGATAGAGCTGGGCTGCAAAGGACCTTGAAATTGAAGAAAGAAGTTATGCTTGATGCGATGGAGAGGGGGAAACAAGAAAAGAACCGAGGAGGAAAATGGCATTGTCAAAAATTCCACAAGAGGAAAATAATTTTACAACAGTATTTTGAATTGGTACAGGGCTATGTGAATAGATAAAAATATAGATGTGACTAAAGTGGATAAGAGAATGCAGTGTAAGACGACTAAAGCACGGATGAGCTTGTTCCAGACAATAGAGAAGGGAAAAATAGGGTAGTTCTAGGATGATGGTTTCTCTTTTTTTTCAGTTCTGGTTGTCATAGAGCAGTCTTGTGCAGTCCTGGGTGGACCACTTAACCTGCCTGTGCCTCAGTTCCTTTCTTGTAAGAGATGGATAATACCATTCTTTAGGAGATATTCCTTTTTGGTAGAGAATGTTCTGACCATGGTTTATTCCTCACTTAGTGTGAGTTCGACCTTTTATCAAATTGAGACTTAGTCTGCAGCACTAAATAATAATAACTTTAAAGTGTTATTGACAAATCTGAATATGAACGCAGTGGGCTAGAAGAAGATACTAACCAGAGAAAATAAGAAGGAGCCACTGTGAGAACAGCATTATATCTCCAAGTTTTGCATGATCTCCATAAGGAAACCACTGGCACAAATGCAGTACTAGGAACACATCGGCTTAATACATTGCTTTATTCATAACGTGGATGTCCCAGCAGTGAAGCACAGACACCCAAGTGAATGTTGTCTGCCATGAATGCTGCAATGCCTAAGGGGCTTCTCAACTGTTTTGTTCATTTATCAGTTTATTTTTTGGCTTGTTACAGGGCATTCAGGAGGAAAGGGTTTGTTGACTTCCATCCTGGCTAGATAACATAGAGAAATGTATACTAACTGCAAGCCAAAAGGGCTGGTGTGGTAAAATGCAGAGAACTGGACATGTTTATAGATAAGGAAAAAATTATTCAGTTTCTTGATCTTCCTTCCCTCTGCCTCATTAACATACATTGTTTAGTCAAGAAAAAACAGTTTCTGCTTATCTGAACTTGAACACAAACATCCACGGTGTCTCCAGCAGGTCACAGAGTTTTTGCTACTTGATTCCTATTAAGGATTGTATTTGGGTTTATTGAAAAGTTGTATTTGGATTGGGTGAAATATTTCCTTTGCAAAATGTGTAATATCTAGACAAACTGGACTGAAATTGCTAACCTATACCCTTCAGCAGAGTACAGCTCTGCCTTTTCTTTGGGAAGTGAAATATTGAGCTTGGTCAATGCAGAAATACAATGTGTTAAGCAGCAACAACAACAAACCTACAAGTCCTTTAACAGGGTGTCCATACTTAAGGGTTTTTTAAAAATCATATTAGAAAAGGGCATTCCCTTCTTTCTTTTCCCCTTTCCTGAAAGCACCATTATAATGAGGAAAGAGAGGACAGGTTTGTACCATGAAAACTGATGCTTCATATAACAAAAAAATCAGTATCCCTTTAAAAGTGCTTCTAAGAATTGCATACGGGAAGCCATTGTAGTAACAAAGGAAATTAAAAAAAAATGAAATCAATCTGGAAACAAAATTTGTTTTTATTATTGTGATGAGAATATGATTCATGTTAAGAAATTAAATTCCAGTGAAAAGTCCACGTTACTTCTCATTCATGTGTAAGCACTGAGAAAGAGAATGTACAGCCAAATCACAAGAGAGAGTCACTTCAAGCAAAAGTGCCCTGGAAGATATTAATACAATAGCTGTTAGAAAAGAATGATGAATATTTGTGTATGTTTCAGCTGTAAACATATCCCATTGCTGTCTCAGAGGAAATCTGCACAAATCAAATTGCCACAGCAAAGGCTGTGCTTAAGGTACCCCTAGTTTTTTTAAAACGTGATTAATTTGCTTCATATCATAAATCTGATCAGCTGGTAGCATGATTAATCAGATATGCTGGTCCCCCCTCTCAGATCACTCCTTGTTTATCGATTATAGCATGGCTTTTTCTTCCCTACAGTTAAAGCTCACTAGTTTTCACTTAAAATGATCAGATTAGACCTGAAATGTTTACTGTGTGTAAGCTAATTCTAGTCACTTGAAACTTCATGTAGCATATATTCTGGCTAAATCTGATTAGAATGGACAATTGACTCCCGATTTACACTCACTTCAAGGGACAGCATAGCAGCCCCCAATTTGTAATTAGACAAAGCGCATGGAGTCCCCTCTGTGGGAGGAGGTGGGAGCTCCCGGCCAGTCTGCCACTTACCATTACCCAAACCAACAGAGGATGTCACTGAAACAAGAGCTGAAGTCAAGAGGCAGAGGCTGAAAGTGCCCAGTCTCTGAGTGCTACAAATGACCTTGAGATATCTCCTGTAAATGTCAGGGAGTCTGGCTGTATGCTCAGGCAAGAACCCACTGTGATGCTTTTCTCAGTCATGAAGTACTATTTTTGAAACACTGTTCCTGCACTGTAAGACTCCACAGGATAAATAAAATTTGTGGTAGGCAGTTCTATTTGTATTTACAGGAGATGTTGAGCTCCTTCTGGATTCTGGACAATTTCTGGTTGTCTGTGGCTCCTTCTTACTGCTCTGCTGTTCAAGGTCTTCAGAGAGCTCTTAGTCACAATAAAACTCAAGTGCCTATTTTCTTCTCATCTGGCTTGACCCTTCAGACACTTCACACAGTCAGAGACATTCTTCCTTAAAGTCAGACTTTTTCTGACTCTCTGTAGCTAGGTAGCCTGTAACTCCAGGTTCCTCCTTCCTCTTTTCTGCTCATGCTTTCACTATTTCCATTTTGTAGATTTTACTATTTTACTTTTCTACCTTTGCGCTTCTGTGGAGTCCTCAGGAGGTCAGCCTCTGCACAGGCCATGATTTTACTCAATCAGTTTTGACTAGTGCCTGCAAGCACACTTCTCAATCCTCAGCATGTCTCTTTCACCAGCCTTCAACTGTGGTACTTCTTCCCTTGCTAGCCACTAAATGTAGCTGAAGCAAAATGGGTTGCTTTGCCCTCGTATCCACATCATCCTTTCTGTGTGCATTGCATAAAGAATGTTAGTCCAGATTTCACCACGGCCTCCTGATTGCTATGCTACTCTTAAATCTGATCTCTGATATGCTTTTAGCTTTTTATAGGCACTACACCTATTTTCTAGAGTCCCTTCACAACTCCTCTATAAGTCACTGACATCAAAAGGAGGTTGCCTCCATATCTTCATCTGTACAAATATAGTTGCACTTGCCCTTGTACATTTTCATGACCTCCCTCCTGCCAGGTCTCCTGTTCACACCACTCTTCTACCGACCCCCTTATACGCTTTTCAATAAACTCTTTATGTCTAACCTATAACTCGGAGACTTTAGGAATAATCTCTAAAGTCCTTCCGTCTTTCAAGTCCCTTTTAAAAGTCTCTTCAGGAATGCCCCCCACCTGTACTTCCTTTAACAAATTACAAGGACTGGCCAGAAGACAAGGATCTTCAGCTATTTGTATCTCTCCATTCTGTACATCTGACTTGGATTTACTGAATTCCAAGTAGATAAGTGTGAAGATGATCGGTCTGAACGTACAGCCTTCCTCCTGCTCCATTGTTCTCTCTTACCCGTGCCTTTCTATAGACTGTGACACATACATGTTGCATTTATATAAATAAGACATAGCTTATGAGGAAATTGTACTGCACCTTGCACTGAGGAATGATCCTGGCTGGAAAGTCTCAGCTCTCTTGCAGCATTAACAGTGGAAAAAGAATTAAATGTCTTTTCAAAAAAATTTGGCTTTTGGACATATACCTATAGACATGAACCCTGAGAAAAGCTGATATTCACATTACATAAACAACTTAGGTTCTAATAAAACTATCTCATAACAGCAGGATTAGACCAAAAAATACTTCAATAAGACAAAAAGGGGGAGGAAGTAACCACTTTGATCAATGTAAGGAAATAAACTGACCTTGCAGTTTCCCCAAGATGAGATTATTTTTATTTTTTATTTATGTGACAGAACTTAATTCCTTTCTTTTGCTTTTATGAACCGGTAGGAACACAATATGTCCTTCCAGAAGAGCACTGGAGTCTATTCTCTAGCCTCAGAATAACAACAAATCTTGCAAGTGCTTTAAAAATGGATCAGCACACTGAGGCAAGAATAGATGTAAATTTTAATTTAGGGCAGCATTTTTTTATGTTGTATTATTACACCATTTCAGAGTAATTTTGGTGTTTTATGTAGTGTTTAAAGTTCTACAGCTGTAACTTCTAAAGAAAAAAAGAAAACAATAAAACCCACAGCAATTCTTTGCCATATCATCAGCTGTGATTTTTTCCTAAACTTGCTATTAGATGTCCAAGAAAAAAATAAGATCATAGGGGGAAATTTAATCAAAATAATTGGAAAAACAAAAGTGAGAGAACTAGGAGAAACAATAAAGAGAAAATTATGTTTCCTAACTATAATATGACACTTCCTATTAATGTGCCTCTTTTCTAACTTGTAATAATCAGAGCATGTGAAAATAGCCTCCTCGTTTTTTCGTGATTATTTTCTTTATATTGAGTAGTCAACACCAAGTTTGAAGTTTTGAAGTATACTTATATGTCAGTGGGCAGAACACATTAATTGTGCCTCCCCACTTCCCCCTTCCCTGCCACACACACTCATCCAGTTCAGAAAGAATGAAGACCTGCAGTTTGCAAGCACAAAGATGTCTCATCCACACTTCTAAAGAAGTGGGTGACCATCTCTTCAGCCATGACTTCCAACACTGAGAGGCATGCTAGGGGTTATCTTCATCTGTAAGACCTGGCCTGACTTTAACAGTTTTGCCAGACATGTCTTTTATAGATCAGCTATGCATAGTCCAACTCAGTATGTCACAGAATCACAGAATCATTATGGTTGGAAGGGACCTCCAGGGTCATCAAGTCCAACCTTTGTCCTAGCATCTCTCTAATTACTACACCATATCCTCAAGCGCCGCATCTATTCGTTCTTTAAACACCTCCAGGGATGGTGACTCCACCACCTCCCTGGGCACAGAACACAGAGTTCTGGAAACTCCCAGTAGAATAGTATTTGTGCTTAACACAATTCCCCTATTGGACAATTAGCAAGATTATGCCAAAAAAAAAAAAAAAGAGACCCTTTACGTTAAAACCCGATGGTAATAGATTGCTTCATTCAGAGAAGAGGAGCGGGATTCACGTAGTTTACCTAGATATGTCCATATATACAAGTCATCATGGTTTCCCATACTAGTCAAAGTTTAGAACATGGCTCATTGCTTCAAAATTCATGTTGACATTTGGTCTAGTGAATCAGGCTCTAAATGCTATTGACTATCAACTGGATTTCTACTTAATAGGCAACAAGCTTCAATGTGGGTGTTGATATCATTGATGGCTGAACTTAGGTGAGGTGTATCCCACCACGGGAATGGGATTCTGTTGCTGAAACAAAGGTGCTAATAGCACTTCTTTGCGATGCATCAGACCATCCCAGACATCTCACTCAGGTCTGACAGGTATGGGACAGGACTCCTGGGAGACCAGTTCCTTATGGAATTTTAGACAGAGACTAGGCAGGATATTTTAGGGCGCTGTTCCTGAAAGTCCTTATTAACTGGAGTCCAACTCACTTGTGGACCATATTTTATAACCTCGTATTGGAAACTCAATAAAACTATGTGAGGAGAGACAGCACTTCTAGGAAGTGCAGCAAGCAGAAACATAAAGCAAAAGATTTTAATAATAGCCACTTTTACATGTGTGAAAGCTTAAAGACTGCTAAGATTACTTCAAAGGTTGCTCTGAGTGAAGAGGCAATATACTAGAGATGTCCTATACATAAGGACTAGCACATGGCTGTAACACAAGAGAGAAGTGAGGATGTAGAAGCAGTAAGTTTAGGGGAAGGTGTTAGTATTTTGCAGCAATTCTTCGAATTTTTTCTATGTTATTGACCTTGGGTGATTTTTCTCTGCTTTGAGACTTTCTTGCCTAGCTTCAAGAGTTCATTTTATGGTTGGTTATGGATTAAATGTTCTTATTTGCTTGATTATATGCCAAATGCCCTATTTCAAAAAGCAATAATTTGTTTTGCTTAAATATAGAATATATTTTATCAGTGAAATTTTCCTGCAAGTCAAAGGCTTTTATGTCGGAGGGAAAATTGTAATACCACAGTGCTTTAAACAAGATTGTGTAGCATGATACTGTAAGAGAGAGCAGAAAGAGAGATTATAAAACTTGCAATAAAGATAGCATATGATTTGTCTTTTGTAATGAATACTTTGGTCTTTTTTCTTTCTTTGTTGCCATGGTACTCTTTTCTGAATTTATTTATAAGTGCTTTATGTAGAATCCATAGTCAGTAGACATTTCTTAGTTTTGATTTTTTTTTTTGTCATGCCAAAGTCTCCTCTGGTATCCAAATTTCAAGTTGAGTCATCATTGAGAATAGCCACATTGGAGATTTTTCTGAACTATCTGTAGTAGGTAACACCTCAGATTTGATAAAAAATCATGATCTTCATCACAGATCTTCATGTTCTGTGCACTCTGTCTTTTAAAAGCATAAGAATTATGAAGCATAGGATTGTTCAAACTCTCCCAAAAAATCAGTGAAAGAGCCTCAACAAGAAGTTACCAGAGCTCCCCAGAGAATACCCATGCATTTTCGTGCATCTTCTTTTACTTACCAAAAATAGCAAAACTTTCATGGCTCTGAAAAAAAGAAAGCCCAGATCTATACATAAATAATTAGACAACTTAGCTGCACTATAAAAGTACTTATTCCTAAAAGTTTGGAATGGCACCAAAACAAAAAATAAGAAATTAGCACCAAAGCATCCAGTAGCCTTGCGGTTGTCTCCTTGCCTGGAGTGTGGGTTCAAAGATCTCTGTAGAATAAAAGAGTGAATCCACGCCTCCTGCATCATAAATCAGTGCCATGACCACATTAGAAAGTAGACACTGGATGGGCTCCAGGTGTTTCTTCTGTAAGATCTCAGTTGTGCTCAGAAGGAAAAGCCTTTGAAAATCCTACTTCAGGTCTTCCTCTATAGCTAAGGACCTGAGAAGCATGTGAATGTCAACAGGCAGAAATTAGATGCCCTGGGGATTATAAAAGAGATTAATGTGGTCCTGAATGCTTAAAAAGACAGGCTGGTGTTTTAAGGCCACCTGGGCTTCAGTAATTTATAAGACTAGCATGGTTTAGGTGAATGGGATTTGTAAGCCAGATGTACGCAAAGGATTGATGAGATTAATGTTGCTCTGCAGGAGGTAGGGCAGTGGCAGGCTGAAACTGAAGGGAGGCTTATTTTTTGATCCTGCAGTTGTGTCAGGGCTTCAGAGTTGCCTGCCATTGCTCTAGCTACACCAAGAGCTCCGAGGATCTGCTCTTCCCCAGCAACCAGGGGACACAAAATCACAGGATCTTCCTCCCCAGGGTGCTCCCTTCAGGACTCTGCAGCAGAATGGCTGCAAAATGAATGTTTGAAGCTGGAGACTGTTCTGACCAGTTGCTACCAAGCCCCATGGTGTAAGTAAAGGGACTGTCGTCATTCCTTCTCACAACCAGTCATCCTTAGCAGATGTCAGATTTCAACAATGGTCACTATAGTCCACAGACAGTAAAGCAACAAGATTCAAAGCAAGATCTTCATGCGGGCTTTTACAGGCTATAACCATAACTGTTTTTCTTGATTTGAGGGTGACTATAGCAGTTTTGTGTGGTGATCACAACTATTACTTCCATAGCCATCAACACTGTCTCCATCCCGTGGCACACTAATTCTAGAGCAGCACTTTGCAGTCTCAATGTCTGTTTGTGCAGCCATTGCAAGGTCTGAATTGTGAGTCCCCCTTCCTTCCTGCACAGCCCGTGATGCTAAATTTGTGATGTCTTTTTCTGGGATGCTGCAAGAACACTCTGCCTGTCTCTTACTCTTCCTGGTACATTTTGATTCTTTCTTCAAGCCCCAGAAACTCTTCACAACCAAACCACATATAACAAAGATGCTCTCAAGTATTATTGTTCTCTGCACGGCAAAGAAAGGAAACACAGCAGGTTCTGAGTGCTACTTTCAGATGTTCACAAGGGACATGGTAAAATCTTTGCTAGCTGGCTTAACTGCTCCTGTGATCTTGTCTGATTGTTGTCATAACACTTGCTTTTCTCTGGAGTATTTCACAAGGACGCTACAATTCATCCTGACTTGTTGTATGCTGAGAACTACATCTGCGGCAGGACCTTTTTCACTTTGGTGTCTCTGTTGAGACAACCAGTAATTTATCTATTTTTCTTTATGATTGTTATTCAACTTTTTGTTAAACAGATGTGATAATTGTACTGACAGTGCAGTGACAGGATTACACAAGTTTGATTAGTACATAATGAAAATTGCCTGTAACATGAGTATTTTGCAATTATGTAAAAAGCAGAATGCCATCTGGGTCCTGCTCATATTTCTTTCTTATTTTTTTTTTTTTTTCCTAATAAATGACAACTAGCAATAAGATTTCACTCTGTAGTAAAATGTGAAGTACAGCAACAAGAATTTATAAAAAGCATTTTGTGTTTTCTCTGAGCATTTTAAGACTTAGAAATCAGTCCAGCAAATGGTTAGCCTGCTGAGCAGTCCTTATTCACAGAAGGAGCTATTGACTTCAACAGTGTGACCTATCTGATTAAAGATTATTTGCAAGAGCTAAATGTTTCCAGGTCTGGTAGAGAACGGGGAGGGATTGATTCAGGCTCCTGCAGAGGAATAATTTCCTATCTTTCCTTCATTCATCTGATCCATGAAAATATGGTAAATTGTAATGCTCCAGAAAATAGTGTATCATATCACTTCTATTACTACTGTTATTTAGTTCATGTGTACACCAAGGGTTTCTGAAGAGTGCATCCCACAGTGGGCATAAGCTGGCAGCCAGGAGTCTCACATCCTCTTGACTCCATCTCTTTGACCTCACGGTAACATGACTTGGGACCATCAAACTCAGTTCTTGGTTTCTTACATTAGACACACAGAAATAAGAAATGAAGGCAACTAGCCTGTCAAAGACCCTTGAAAATGCCGAGGGGAATGACTTGATGAGAATGGCAGTATAAGCCAATCAGGGAACTGGGATTACCAATCAGACTTTTCCTACATACTCTGCAAGAAAAGGTTTATCCAACTCCTTAAAACAGTGAGGGGTCATAGGAGGAAGATAATTATCCTTCTATAAATGTTGAAAATTAGATAAGAATTTCTGATACAAGGGTCTGCTGTACTTGGGCTTTTATCTCTGCAGAATGGTATTCCTTAGGCACCAAAATACATAGTTAGAAAAGTTCTTGAAAGATTCATGTATCCATGCATGTATAATGAATTCAAACAAGAATTATATAAACCTCAATAAACTACTTTCATCTAAGTCTGGGAAGTCCTCTGTGCTTTCACAGTCAAAATGCTGTTTGCAATTACTTTGACTGGATGTAAAGAATGGCCTGTTTACATAAAGAAAAATAGCACAGTGCTCCTCTACAGATACAGAGAGAGCTACAAAGAAGAACTCTTACTCCTGGTGAGCACTAGGTAAAACATTTCTCCGAGCCGTATGTGGCCCCCTGGGAATACAGTGTCTTCGGTTTCCCTTGGGAACATGGAACTGAGCACAGGGGCAAAAGAATGATGAGAGGCTGAGGAAAAGGAAAGCCCCATCTCTGAGATGGGAAGAAGTCAAGTAGGCAGGCTGGATTGCCTCCTTCTCCAAGCTCCAGGAGGTCTGTCAGATGAAGATGAGCTAAGTGACAAGAAAGGGTTTATATCAGTATACCCAGAGCACAGTTCATCTTCAAGTAAGGGAAAAGGGAAATGATTGGAACAAGTAATGGTCCAAAGCTTCAGTTTCAATATTTCAATAGGTTTAAAAAAAAAATAATTGAGGAATGTTAGTTACATGAAGTAAACAGAAAATGAGATAAAATACTAAATAGTTTACCAAGGGTAAATAATGCTTGAATAATCAGATACCTCCCTTTGATAGCATAACTGATTACCTAGACAAAGGAAATGCAGTAGATGAAATCTGTCTGAATTTACTAGGACATTAGACACAGGGCCACATGAGAAAACACTAGTGAGGTAGAAAAATGGAGACTCAGTATAAGATCTTTAAAGTGGGAAGAGATTAACTAAGGAGAGCTGATAGCCAACTGCACGCCAGCAGGGAGGAGTCATGCTGAAGAGAAGCCATTAGGGACGTTCTTCAGAGTTCCTCCAGACTTACTGTTAATATTTTAATTACTGAACACAGCCTAAAATGACTATTGAAATTCTCCACTGACCTAAGGTTGTAACAAACACAGATCAGGACTGCGTGGATCCAGAGGAGGGGTGGTTTGTCTGAGTCCTGCCACACTAGAAATGAAGTGATACTTCCTTGTATACTGGATGCAGGGTCACGTACTACTGACTAATAACAAAAATTTTTGCTATAAACTGGGAATAAAGATGGAACCAGCTGTAAACTCTAGGACAATGTAAATGGAAACATTTTTTCAGCTGTTTTACTCATCAGTTTCTCTTAAAGAAGTGCTCTTAGGAGGCACAGTGCAAGGAGGAGTAAGAAGGCATGTAGATATTTCCTACTCAGGCTTTTGCAAATGAGAGATGAGCTGGAAGTCAAAGGAAGAGAACAAAGGTAATCTCAAACTGTCATTGCTGCTTATCATGGCAGATAAGAGAAATGGATTCTGCAAATGTTGGCAACAGAAACCCGTAGAAAACTGTTTAAGCCGCCAACGTTCCCTCTTCCCTGTATTGGGTGATGCTCTTTGTCAGCATTTGCTCTGCACTGGGAGTCCACTACAGCTTTTCAAGCTGTTAGTGCTCACCTTTGGTTTTGCTCACTTAGTATCTCTGATTAGATGGCTCAGACACTTTCTGCCACCTGAATAGCTACGATAAGTAAAGGAAAAATATTTGTTTGTTTTTAAGCGTGCATCAAAATGACATTCAGACTGTTTGAAAGCCTTTCTGCTGAAATCTTTTACTGGAATACATAAATTTCATTTAAATACTTGTGAGAGAACAGCTGTGTTTACAAAAAAACATAGTCACACAAAGTGATGTCAAAAGCAGTGCTAGCCATTTCCAAAATAAATTGCAAAAGTTACAAAAGCCCTATGTTTCTCTCTTTTTTAATTTCAGAGACATTTTTAATAATAATTAAGATGTGTAACCTGTCTTTCTTAATTAATCTGAACTGACTGAACAAATGCCATAATTTGGGGAGTACTTCCAGTATGCAAATTGTTTAAGACTGTACTAGGTTATGATAATTCTTGTATATGAAATGTATTAATCCCGTGGAAAACAAAATACTAGCATTTGTTTAATGAAATCATTACCACTAAACATTTATCATCTGTTTAATGAAATTCAGAAAATCACAGATGGTTGTTCTCTTATACAGCAAATGCATGTTTAGCAGAAACAATGTTTAGAAATAAACATAGTAATCAGTATTATAAATCTGTTCTTTTTGCAATAAAACTCAAAACATTTTTTTCAAACATAGATATGGACAATCAGCCTAGCATAAGATTATTTATCTGTTCTGAAGGCTCCTCTTTAAAATTAAAATAGGAAATAATCTGCTTGTTGAAATAACAGATTAAAACAAACAAAAAAAGTGGAACGCTATCCTGATCCAAAGGCTAGCAACTATCCAGACTTCTCAAATCTCCAGCCACCATGTGTGTAATAAACTTGGTGAGGCTGATAATTACACTGAGGAATTATCCAGGATTACAATGGCAATAATCATTATCTCCTATCCAAAACTGGTATAAGTTTAGTCAGCCTTCATCACAAGTACATTTCTTTGCTATGCAGAATATATAGCTTTGCAATTTTATTTCTTCTGTAGATTTGGCCTGCCTGTAGGCATTTACCCCTCACTGCCTGATTTTGTTCTGCTCTGCTTTAGATGTTCTCAGTTATTTAACTGTTCCCATATGAAATTCTGGGTCTGCCTGAAGTCGTGTCATGTTGAACTGAAGCTGAGATGTTAAAGCATGTGATTAAGCCATACAGCATAGCCTCACTCCTCTCTCACATCCACAGAAGTTCTAGGGATAGAGCTTGACAAAGTGTCTACAAAATCAAATTGCTTCTCAACGTTTTGTCCTTGGATTTGTTCTTCCCATATACAAGGTCAGCAAGCAGGAGAATAACTAATACAGGAAAGGAAGCTGGAAGCGAGCATTTACTTATGGGGATTAAAATGATACAGCATAGTGATTTTGCAATCTGCACTTTAAAGTACCAGATGTCCCATTACAGTAATCCCCTTAATTTAAAGGAATACACGTACGATTTCTTTTTGTCCTGCTTTGCTCTTGTTAATAAATTCTGTGTTGCTGTCCTCCTGGAAAGGCCAAAATTCTTCTCTCTGTTCTCAGTTTGCTAACAATCTCAGCATGAAAACATACTGATCTCAACTATGGCTTTATTCAATAAATAAATGTCAGGTAAAAGCCACTGTTTTATTGAAAACTTGGCAAGAGCTGGCTGCATTAGACACTGAATTTCTTGCACTGAGTGAAATATTAATTCATTAAATATAGATTTCATCTTTTTCCATTTCACTACTTTGTGGAACTGGGAGAAGAGCTACATGTCAGAATACTCTTCAAAACAAGCTACTTGTGAATGATTTCATAAATACATTTCGTATGTTCAAGTTGAAATTTGGCCAATCTCCAGCAGTAACAGCCTGGAAGAGCTCACAACTTTCACATCAGGTGGAGGAACAGATTTCTGGGTTTCTATTGCTGATCTTTCTGCTTGTCCCTGGTACAAGTCTATGGCTAAATCTGCTCTCAAATGAAGGCAAGGCTGATGGGTTGAAAAAGGAAATCTGAGCAGAGAGGAAGAGATGGGATAAGCTATGTAAAGGAGTCATCAGCCTTCAGCCCTGGGGAAAATAAGGGGATATTATTAGTGCAGCCAGAATTTCTATTGTTTTGCTGCAGGGACTTTCTATGGCTGGAAAAACATCCTGTTGGAGGCAGCATAATTCCAGCTGCAGGACTGCCAGAGAGCAGGCAGGAAAAGTGAGAAACCCTGGAGTTCAGAGAGAAACCTGACTGTGAATAGTTTTTCTCCTGCAGAGGTGGGAAGGAGTTGGGGCACGGACATGGACTCCTTCCACTCTACAGGGCAGACCCACTTGCTGAAATGAAGAAAAGAATTTGCAGAAGCTGTCAGAAATGTTATGATCAGTAGAAAAAAAATATGATCCCCTTGGATTTACCTTCCTGAGTCACAACAGTGTAACTGTCATGCTAACAGTTGAACTTGGCCCTGCAAAAAATTCTCCATGGAACCTCAAAATCCTAGGTAACTACTGTGCATTTTCCTTCCAAGTGCTTCTCTGCCACTTTGCGTTTCTCAGACTTGTATAATTGAAAGGAAAAAACCTGAAGGGCATTTTCTCCCCTCTACTGCATGGTTAAATCTTTGAAAGCTTTCTATTTTCATCTGGCACATATCCTTCTCAGACTTATCCCTGCCCACCCTCTGAGCAACAGCAAAACCAGATTATGTGTTAAAAACATGAAGCGTTCTGTGCATAGGCACATTATATTTAAAATATTATTCTTTCCTAACGTCTTCCTTTAAATCTTGTCTTCTTCCCCCCTGGGAAGGAAGTCTGTACTTTTTCCCCTTCTATACATTTTCTGACGGCACTTAAGTCAGTTCTCTTAACATTGCCATGCATTTAATTTAGTTAAGAAAATTTGGTTTGTATTAGTTCATTTGCTGTTCCTGCCAACATACTGAGCTTGCTCTTAATTCATGGACTGTAGGAACGGCACTGAGGTTTTAATCGGGAGGTACAGACGACAGAGGAATATACAGCACTGGCAGACCATTGTGTTTGTGCCAGACTATTAGCTATCAATCATTTCCAGGGGCTTTTGTCAAGAAGGTGAATGGCTAGATGTCTTATTTATAATTCTTTATAATTCTTCCTTTATAATTCCTTATAATTTCTTTTTATATAATTTGTTATAATTCTGTCTAACCTGCTTTTCAGAATTCTTTCTAAACCAATCACAAGTAGTGTTCCCCAGGGCTCAGTATTGGGGCCTGTTCACTTTCATCTCATTATCAATCATCTGGATGAGGGGATCAAGGGCACTCACAGTAAGTTTGCAGACAACAACAAGTTAGGTGGGTGTGTTGATCTGCTTGAAGGTAGGGAGGGTCTCGAGAGGGATCTGGACAGACTGGATTTATTCACCAAGGCCAATGGGATGAGGTTCAACAAGGCCAAGTACTGAGTCCTGCACTTGGGTCACAACAACCCCATGCAACGTTACAGGCTTGGGGAAGAGTTGCTGGGAAGCTGTCTAGCCAAAAAGGACCTCAGGATGTTGGGTGATATCCAGCTGAATATGAGCCAGCACTGTTCCCAGGTGGCCGAGAAGGCCAATAACATTGTGGCTTGTATCAGAAAAAGTGTGTCCAGCAGGATGAAAAAAGTGATTGTCCTGTACTTGGCATTGGTGAGGCTGCACCTCAAATACTGTGTTCAGTTTTGGGCCGCTTACTCCAGGAAGGACATTGAGGTGCCAGAGCATGTCCAAAGAAGAGCAACAAAGCTGATGAGCAGTCTAGAGCATGAGTCTTGTGAGAATTGCCTGAGGGAACTGGGGTTGTTTAGTCTGAAGAGAAGGAGGCTGAGGGGAGACCTTATTGCTCGCTACTACTTGAAAGAGGTTGTAGAGAGGTGGGTGACAGTCTCTTCTCTCAAGTAATAACTGATAGGACAAGAGGAAATGGTCTCAGGTTGAGTCAGGGGAGGTTTAGATTAGACATTAGGAAAAATTTCTCCACGGGAATGGTTGTAAAACAGGCTGCCCAGGGAAGTGGTAGACTCACCATCCCTGGAGATATTTAAAAGACATGTAGATGTGTTTGTTAGGGACATGGTTTAGTAGCGGACTTGGCAGTGGTATATAACAGTTGGACTAGATGATCTTATAGTCCTTTTCCAGCCTAAACAATTCTATAATTCTACAATCTCTCTCCATCAGACACAAATCTCCTCCAAAAGCATCATCCCTCATTATGAAGCCCCACACAAGACATTTCTTTGGCTTTCAGAATACCCACTGAACTCAAGTGTCACACCTCCAGCACATTGAAACAGTAATATTTAGTCTATGAGCACGTTTATAGGCTGAATTTTACTCCATGAGTTTTGATTTAAGTCAAAAAGCTAAATGTTAGCTTTGTAGAAATGTCTACCTTTTGAATTAGGGTTACATCACAAATTGCAGTGGTTTCACTGCAACAGGACACAGGGGACACTTCTGGTCAATATATTTTAGTAAGTCTGAAGTCATGAGACCATTGAAGATTGTAACCACATCCCACAAACCGGGGAAAATAGCATAGCCCGCTGCAGAATTGCTGCGGACATAAATTACTTTTTTCTCATTTGTTTTAAAATAACATCTAAATAATGACACAAAGCCCACAAAATAATAAAAGTTTCCAAACCAAATTTTCAAAGTAGGTTTTCCCAGAAATCTAGATTCCAAATATTTTAATTCCAAAATATTTTCCCCGTGAGATTTTTTTTTTTTTTCAATTGATTCTATTTTGGAAAAACTGCTTCAACCTACTTTGCAACAACAATAGAAAAAAAAAATTGAACCTTTTCCAGTCACCATACCCTGCAACTATGTACTCATTGAGCTTCCTCACTGGTCTTATCACAGCCCTGTGAATGAATGGAACCGTTTGATTCAGACACGTGTTCTAGCAAAAGAAAAAGACATCTTCACTGCCCCATAAATCTTGTAATCGTAATACCAATGTTATTCTTACATGCATTCACAAGCAGCTACCATTGTCAGCAAGCAGAGCAATTTGTTCTGCAGAGACCCGAATCTTGCCTAACTTGAATCTGCTCTCACACACCTCTGAATTGAAAAGCAATGCAAACACGTCTCCTGTAACAGGGAGCAAGATGGTGTAGTAAACAGAGTAAATATTTTTCTGCACTTTGTGTAAAATGTGCTGATATCATGTAGCCAAGAGGGGAGAGAATAATATTAAATGCAAATCTGCTGAAAACGTGGTCCTAAAAGTGTGGTCTGGATTCAAGGGATGAATCAGTGCTTATTTTACTCACATATTTTTCTCATTATATAAAAAGAAAGTAGTAACACAGGTATTGGCATCATTTGGTGAGTGATCTGATCAATGATAAGTGAAGCAATGAAGACTGGAGATCATTGTTTGAGTTCTTGTATAGATTTACTGAAAAATAGAGCAATAACAGCAAAAAGCATAATAAAAGAGGAGAAGAACATCCCTGAGGTGGAGTTTAGGTGGAAAGAAATGAAAGCATATTAAAGGTTTTTGATAGATTCTAGTGAAGAGCCAAGAACCAGATCCAGAGCTTCCAAATTCCCATCCGTGTCACAGTTACTGGCACACACCATCTTTTATAATACATAACAAACCTACGTTAGAAAAAAGATTTTGTGGATTTCTGCATACTGTGTACTCTAAACAGCAGCTTGAAAGGAAGATGAATCATAGGCAACCAGTTGACAACTTTGTCTCCTGTTTATTGAAGTGCATAGTTGGAAAGAGGAAACACTTAAATATAAGTTGGATGAGCTATAAAATTAGTGTAGTCCTTTGATAACTGAAACTGTAAAACATCCAGCGTGTAAAGTTTTGACAAAGCATGTTTTTTGGACAATTGCCATTCTCTCTATTGAGTTAAACCCCAATGACTGACTAAGGTGACAGGAAGATTTACCGGGCACTGGTGAAGCTTCTGGACACAGAGGTCCAGCACAACTGATTCATTTTCTTGGCTCCAAAAACTATTAATAATCTGTCAGTGACTTCAAATGGAAACAAAAACCTACAGAGTAACGTTGTGCATTCAGACCTTGGTTCATCTGTTTGTACATGTTCACCTGCTCTTATGAAATCATATTTGCCATATATTTTATTCTATTTCTGTCCACGTTTTCACAAGTTTCTTGGTCTGTTACAGCTGTCTTTCTCAAAGTGCTTCCACATTTATTTACCGACGGTGTTGTTGGATCACACTGAAATCTTCCTTTGCTGCTTTTTTAATTAACAGAATGGACTGTGCCACAGCAACTGTGGAAGGACAACATTGTACTGGCATAAAAATCCTTTCCCTGTGCTTATTTTGTGTATTATTACTTTTCAGTTCCTCAAGCACTTTACTCCAAATGCAGTTTAAGACATGATAGGATTTGTTCTTATGTTCGGCTGGCCTAATCTGATGATTTCCAGGATTCTTGTGATAGGAATTAGATAGCCTTTGTGTAGCGTGAAAGTCACAAGAAGGGAGGATTGTGAAAATAACAATGAGCTTTTAACTGCAAGCTGAAAATAGAAACCACAGCACTTGACAATCTTTTGAGCAGGACAGCTTTTTTAAAAAGAGCAGTTTTTACAGAAACAGAGAAACAGAGGAGGTCAAGCAACAAAGAACAGGTCTATATTACAGAGAAAGCAACTGAAAAGTGAAGGTACTGCTCTGCAAAGCAAACAGTAAAGGAATTTGCTGACTTTACAAATCTTTCACCAGGGACCCTGCAGAGAAGTTGTACTTTTTTGCTTTTCTCTTTGTTTTTTGGGGAAAAAGGATCATATACATTTCAGAGTATTCCAGTATGCTGGGAGGCATATTCCACTATTTAAAATCATCTTTTATATCCCTCACTTATTTTCCTTATCATGGTTCAGCAGGGTGCTTAAATACATGATGAATACTCCTGCAATCAACTGAATGACACGCTTAAATTTTGGTAACTATTAAAATACCTAAGTGAAATGAGACCTTAAATGAGATTTTGTACGTGATCAAGATAGGCCTCACACAGGTATGCAAAGACGGTATGCAATAGTCACATCAGTTTCTGATATATTAATGTGCATCCATGGATTTCAAAGAAGTCACATTGACTTATGTCATTGATTTATGCAGCTAAAGACTTGTCTCAATGTATATGTTATAAATATAAACTGTATTTGTGGTCTGTTAAATAAATACCACTTTTCAGATGAATCAAACACTACATCAGACAGTATAAAAGCAAGGCTCTTTGAAGAATAATCTAGGTCAAGGTCCAGAACAGAAGCTTTTGAGCAAACAAATTTTCAAATCATTCTTGTCCCCTGTTCTTACAACCAGAACATCTTATAGTTGAGAAATGCAATATTCCATCAAAGTGCAAGAGAAGCCAAGTAGATGCCAAAAAAATAAAGACGACAACCAAAGCGACTGTCTACAATGCTGAATTTGTGCTGTGCTCTGTTTAGCACAGAACCATTCTTGATTAGTCTGACTATGAAAACTTATAACTAATGATAACTTGGTATCACAGAAACCTGGAATAACTTGGGTGAGCAAGGATGTTGGGATGTCTCCAGCCCAGCCTCCAGCAGAGTCAGCTATGGGATCAGTCCAGGTTGCTTTGGGCTTTATCTAACTGTGTCTTGAAAACCTCCAAGGATGGAGATGGCAAAACCTTGCTGACTGGGTGAGCGCTCCAGCCTGACCATCTCAGTGGCCCTCCATCAAACTCCTTCCGGTTTCCTGATGTCTTTCTTGCACTGGAGAATTACACTGTCCTAAACTTTTCCCAGATGCGTCTGTTTATTTACTTAGAAAAGCTGAATGTTGCCTTTTTAAATCTTCTTTCTGTCAGGGTGCTATGAGGATAAACAGGTCCCTGAGGGCTGGCAGCTGTGTGGGCTTCCCATGGGGGTAAGCAGGGCCTCACCAGCCAGAGCCTGTTCTGCCTGGCCAGGAAGCAGGGCATACCAGTGGACATTCAGGTACACCCCCAGGTAAGGGCAACAGGCATCTCTGTGGGGATGGGGCTGGACAAGGCCAGGCCAGAACATTAGCCAGTTGTTCAGAGTTGGGGCTTGTCTCAGCAGCACCTGTGGACAAGCACATGCAGGGCTGCAGCCCAGTGGAGCTATAGCTCAAGTGGGAACAGAGGACCAGAGCCACAGTGTAAAGCAACTTCCTTGGGTCAGAAGTCAGCCCTAGACATGGCTCCCCAGCACCCAAGGGAAAGGGCCACACTCAGTTGTGCTGGTGTTGAGCTGGTCTCCAGCTCCAGCACTCAGACCTCCTGGCAGTGCCAACCCACTACTGCTTATTAAGGTTGGGTTTTGTCAAAAGCCCTGTATATTCCTTTCTTAGAAGAATGGCTCTGAAGTCAAATGTACATAAAACAAGGCATTAATTTCCTTCTGTCCTCCATCACAACTAGGAATCCTCACACAAGAGAGCCAGGGTCCCATGGGAAGGTGAAAGAGACTTCTACTCCGTTTGTTCTCCCGCATGCTGTAGAGCTTTTGCATGCAGAAAATGTAATTTCAGCCTTACGAAACCTGAGGCAGCCTGCTTTGTTCTAGAAGCTGTGCTGCTTACCACTTGTGAAGTTTGGAGCACGCTCTATTGTGGTTAGTTTTCCAGCAGAATGTGAACACGCTTTGTTCATTCTGAAAGTGAAAGATCTGTCCGTATCAACAATCTACTGGATAGCCACAGTACTCCCCACATAAGGATGTCAAATAATAGTTGATGACACTCCACAGTGCACCTCTTGGCATTTTTATCTCCAGACAGGGAGATTGTGACACCAGTTCATGTGACACAATTGCAGAAAAGCAAGTGTAGAAGCAATAACAGACCCTCTAGACCATTTGTCCTGGGAAATACATACCAGTAAGTCTGGCTTCAGTCACTCATAAGATGGTTGAAGCTGTAACTATGAGTAAGATCACTTTGTTCATGGATAAACACAATGTGTTGGATAAAAGTTGTCAGGGCTTATGTCAAGGGAAATCCTCTTTTACCAATGCAGTCACAGTTCTATGGGGACTGTTAGCACGTGGCTAATGGAGATGCAGAATACATTATACATTTGGATTTTTAAAACGGCTTTCGATAAGATTCCATAGCCTTGTTAGGGAAATTAATTTGCCAAGAGATCACTAGTCCAAGCTTTTGGACTGAAACTGGTGAAATTGTAAGAAAATGCAGTTTTTGGGAGTCAGCAGTGGGTGTCCCTTGGATCGTTAAGGCAGTAATTCTTAAAAATAAGCAGAATGTTTTGGGAGAAAATAGGACAGAAGGAGACAGTGACTACACCCTCTAAACTTGGGAAATTGTATTAATACTCCAGTAATTTAAAAGGTACTTCCCTAATTCATTCCCAAGCGTTAGGAATTATTATGACCCTTACAGCTGTGAAGAGCTCACGAGTTAACTGACCACTGCTCCCTCTTGTGTACCTTCTCACAGTTGGCTGTTCAGGCTTGGAGACTGTATTTTGGACATGCCTCTCTATTTCTCTTCAGGAAATTGCAGTTCAAGTGCTCTCCTATGTCTCTCATCTCTGGTCATGAATGGGCCCTAGATTGCACTCCTTCAATTAGGCTCTAGTGTCAACACTCAGGTAATCTGAGGTCCTTACCACTGTATCAGCTAATATCCTCCTCTCTGTCTCAGCTTCCCAGAGAAAAATCAATATTATAAGGAATGACATTGATGTCTTGCCCATAAATGAGCCCTTTGCGAAGAATGCTTGTTTCTAGCTAATATGGTGAAGAGTCCCTTACTCCAGCAGTACAGGCTGCTCTTCAAGGATACTCCCCTCCACCCCAGATCTGACATGCTTCTTTTGCCATTTCTTTAGTAGAATGCAATAACAGCTTTTTTTTAATATTAAACACAAATATCTCAAAAATCAATATATGTAACAGGAAAACAGCTTCCAACTCAGTAAATTCCTCTTGCCCCACTACTTGTGTCATTGGTCTACACAGATTTTCATCAGCATTTATCTTCATCCACCAATTACTCCTTCATTCTTTGAAGATGTAAACTCCACATTTCTCACCTCACATCTGCAGGTAAATTCTGAGGGAGAATACAATATACATAACACAGCCTGCATGTGTAACTATTACATACAAATACGAAATAGTCATACTTCAGTCAACAGAGTTAAAAACTCCAATGAAACTGTATTATCACAATCAGGAACACATTCAGATGAGAATTCATATTAAGTGCCATATGAAACATGGGTATCATAACAGCTGAGCAATCCCTAGATGTCATTCAGGTTGATAAGTAATAACATGCTATTCAGAGACACACATCCACACCCTTAATCCATCCTAACAATGCAAGCACAGATTTCCTTTTTGTTCAGTATCTCGTTATACCTATTTTGCTGTAGATAATTTTAGTCCTATAAGTTCTCTGTGATAGCTATTTATGTTGTGCTTCTGCTCTTCAAAATGACTGTTGAGTTCCATAAGCATTGTGTGCCAGTGATTTACATATCGAGTGTGGTGAACGGAGATTTATGTCTCATTGAGACAGTGAATTCCCTTTCCCAGAGATGCTTTGCAGCTGCTAGGACTGCCGGGAACGGCTGGGAAGTGCCTGGATTTTTCTAGAATCTGAAGATAACGGACACTATAAAAGCAGAAGGGAGCCCCGCCTCTCTCTTTTTTCCGTCTGCGCCACCACCGGGAGAGAGCAGACCCCTTCCTCCCTGGGCCTTGGCCCAGGACCAGGCCGATAGCCGGGAGTTGGCAGCGATTCTTCCACCGTCTGATATATATGGAGAATCTTCACGAACTGCTCCTACCTGCGTAGCAAGCCGTGAGTCCAATTCTCTAACCCCATCCTCCCCCCCCGACATAGTCA